>PIJE02003183.1:26067-38914 GCA_002895965.2 Coryphaenoides rupestris | reverse complement strand
AGATAGCAATAACCGCCGGTATGTGTTCCATTGGACCACCACCGCCACGCTCCACTGTATACTTAAAAAATGTACCAGCCCAATCGTACATGACGGTGGGAGGGAAGCAAGAAGCCTCGGTGTATGACTCACTGTACTGTACTGTAGTGAAATAATTTAAGCCGGGTCAGTGGCTTCATGGATATCCACCCCCCCACCCCCATGTCCAGATAGGAATTAATTAATATATCCCCCCCTACCCCCCCCAGGTTTTGCCTCGACTGTGTCTAGTCTGCTAGGAATCAACAGCTATAGTCCTGCAAAGAAGCATTTGTCATCATTTCTTAGGCTTCAGCAGCAGGTCATATCATCTTAGGGCAGGCATGTTTGGTTATATAATTTTACTGGTTTGTTAGCTGTGGGTTATGTCACAGCATTTTGTTTCACATTTAGCTATTTAAGCCACAAAGAGAGCAAAGTACAATTCAACACATTGTTGCATTGAAACAAAGCAAACTACTAAACAAAGGAAAAATGCTGAAACTATCATTGACATGACCACGATGGACCGCGTCGGTGGTCACGTTCACAATAAATAACGCGTCAAGGGGTCGGCGATCAGTCATAACATAACCAAATACATCTTACTACATCGCGATTCGAATGCTAGCTGTGTACAGTCGGCTGTGCGAGGAGAGGAATGTCGGAGTGTTTGCGGAGAGACGGCGAGGTGAACTGTGCAGACTGCTCGGTTCTGTGTGCTTTGCACTCAATCCTCCCTGTCTGCACCCATGAATCACAATACATTACTCTGGTGCCTGCTGCACTCCTGCTCAGGTCACGGGGGAGTACATTACGAGCCCAGGAGCAGAGGGGTGGAGAGAGGAGAGAGGGGAGAGCAGGTAGGAGGAGAGGAGGGGATGATAGGAGAGAGGGAGGAGAGAGGGGGTAGGAGAGGAAAGGGAGTGGATGCTCGTGTGTGGCGCGCGTGTGTGTGTGTGTGTGTGTGTGTGTGTGTGTGTGTGTGTGTGTGTGTGTGTGTATGTGTGTGTTTATGTGTGTGTGTGTGTGTGTGTGTGTGTGTGTGTGTGTGTGTGCTTGTGTGTGTGTGTGTGTGTGTGTGTATGTGTGCATGCTCGTGCGCGCGTGTGTGTGTGTGTGTGTGTGTGTGTGTGCGGACAGACCTGCTGATGAGGATGTAGAGCAGCACGATGAGCAGGATCACGGCCACGGCGGAGGAGACGGCGATCATAATCACCTGGCTGCTCTCGCTGGACATGGAGAAGGCGGCTGGAACGCAGAGCGGTACAAACACTAAGACTTTTCTGTTCACTCAACCTTTATTTCACCGGAGATAAAAAACCTCACGATAAACAGACTCCTGGCCAAGGCAGGCGCTAATCAACAAAATAACTTATCGAACGGAACAATCAACACTATATTTAGCACAATAAATAGTAACGCTATTCAAGCAACTGCACGGAAACAGGGCGACTCAGGATGCCTCTCGTTCCAGATAACTTTCCAGATAAACTTCCAGATAAACTTTAAGGGAGATAAACTTCAATCCTTCGGGGGGGGGGGGGGGGGGGGGGGGGATGTGTGCTAATCCATATGATCTAGATGTTTTCTTTTTCACATCATTGACTTCCTTTCTTTCCTTTCGCTCTCTTGTCTTTTTTTAACTCACAGTCGGGGCTGGTCTCGAATTCGAAGCTCCGGCTGCTGGCGCCGTACCCGGCGGCGGTGCGCGCCCTGATCTGCAGCAGGTACGCCGTGTCGGCTTTCAGGCCGCTCAGCGTCACGTTGCAGGCCCGCGCGCGCAGGATGGTGTAGCTGGTCTCCTGCTCCTGCTGCCAGGGGGGAGCGCAGGGGTTTACAAACATCAGTGTCATTGCGGGTTAGGGTTGGGGTGGGGTCCTACGGGAGACACTGGCACAAAACATGATGGTTTTACTTTTTGTTTTTATTTTGCCTTTATTTAAACAGGAAGTCTCTTTGGGAGTAGATACTCTTCGACCAGAGAGCCCTGTATACATGGACAGATGACGCTGAAACACACATACAAGACACCGCCTCAAATACGTGTACCTTGGGGTAAGGTTCGAAGACAACAACGACAGTAGATCCGTTCCCTTCCTGGTCATGCCGGGTAATGAAGGGTAATGAAGGACTGAATCTGTGCCGCCAGCCTGCCTCTCTACTCCTTTAAAGCCTCACTGAAGACGCACTTCTTCAAAACAGTTTTCACCCGATCCTCACCCTCCGTCCCACTTTCAGCCTCACGATTACATGCACGCTACCAGTTGTGACTTTTTTGAATTGAAATCAGGTTTGTTGTTTTAGTTTGTTGTTTTAAACGTATTACTATTATTATCATGTAAAGTGTCTAAGGCCAAACAAACAAAAACAACCCAACACCCAAAGCGCTCGCGTAAGCGCACCGAGCCCCACATGGGCCGCGTGTGACTGATCGTGTACAACGCCGAACACGAAGTCGGCGCTCCGCAGAGTCTGATCCGCGCGGCGCGTTTCATCTTTCCCTCTGGTATTGATTTGGAGTCGATTGGACGCGCCCAGCGATCCGGTCAGGCCACGTTGGAGCCCGCTGCCCTGAGCTGTAGTCCATTAAGTAGCATCTCCACATTGTGGGCACCGTGTCAAAAAGAAAAAGCTTTGTTGCTCTTGCGGCTCGCTGAATGACTTTCTCTCGACGGAGAGTTCATTTAATGAAATATACGCCAGAACATTAAAACGTTCTTCATGTTATTTATTTGTTTGTTTTACAGTGAAAGGACAGCTATAGCCATTTCCAGCTATGTTATGTTGTGTGTGTGTGTGTGCATGTGCGTGCGTGTGTGTGTTTGTGTGTGTGTTTGAATGTGTGTGCGCGTGCACGTGTGCAGGTGTGTGTTTGTGTGTGTGTGTGTGTATGTGTGTGTAGGCCTACATGAGAGGTTCAAGTGGTAAGATACATAAACGTTGACTGTTACCAGATGAGCGTCCTGAGCAGACAACCATTAAATACGACAGATTAAACTCAAACTTCCTTTCCCACTAATCGAATCAACCAAATAATGACAAGATAAAACACATTCCAACAAAACCAAATATGCGGGTAAAGTGAATGCAAAAGCTTGTAACTTAATTAAATTAAATTAATTAACTGAATTCAAGTTAATTTGCAAGGAACTGGATAGTACTTTGATCCAATGCTAAATTTAAGATATAAAAACACACACAAAAACATATATACACACACACATATATATATATAGACCATATACTGTATACATGTGTATACGCATATATATATAATTAGTTAATGTATTTTTATGTATATAAGTATTTATACAGCCACAGTTGACCCTTGCCATGTCTCAATAGTTTCATTGTCCAGAATGACCCGGCGTTATGCTGAGCGTTGGCTAAAAACAGTCTCTAAGCGTTGTAACGTTACGCCGTGTCCTCCGACAGAGCGTCTGATTTGATCGTAAACACGCATTACGACAGAATGTGTTTGTGTCTCCTCGTGTGTTCCCGTGAGCGTATGTGTGTTGTGCGCGTGTTTGTCGCCGGCGGCACCGCGTTGGAATTGAATATAGCCTGCGAGGAACGTTGCGCTCTGTCAATCTAAACAGAGCTGGCTCACATTACAGCCTATACAGAAACACACACACGCACACACACAACACACACACACACACACCCAACACAAAACACATGAACACATACACACACACACACACACACACACACCCAACACACACACAACACACACACACACACACACACAAACACACACACACACACACAACACACACCCAACACACACACATGAACACATACACACACACACACACACAACACACACACACACACACAACACACACAACACACACACAGGGTATACAAGGGCAGTGAAAGTCAATACAGAAGGCATTTTTTGCGCAACAATGAAGCATAAATAAACAGTTTAAATTACAGGGCATTTGTACGTTTCTGTCTCCGCTCCCTAGATTGTAATGATAAGACAATGCAAATACAATCAGCAAATCTATCCCCACAGATCATATTTTCGCAGGGTGCCTTTGGTGAAGGAGGTGCGCCCCAACCCGCGACGTCGTGCCTTGTAGCTGGCAGCTTGTAGCTAGAGGATTTAAGATGATTCTGATCGAGGCAGAAGAGGCTTTAAGATTAAAACTATTCTAAGAGAAGAGGAGGCTCCATAGGGAGGATGTCTCCAATCAAGGAAGCTGAGGACTTGAACTGCGAGCGACCTGCTCTGCCCCTTAGCACGTGGAGCCTTGGGCGTTTTCACACCTACAGTTCGGGGAGACTCAGTCCGACTCGGGGGTCAAGTTGACACTGATACTTGATGCATTTTTCATGTGGTTCAGATAGCGTTCATACAAGGACGTTGGTGGACCAAACAAAACAATCTAAACAAACGCCTCATGATCGAGAGGGATGACAGAAAATCTGAGGAAAACTCAAGCTTTGTGAGCTTTTGTGAGACATTGATCGACGGCGCCCCTCTCAAATATTATGTCACCACATGATTTACATCATTTATAAAAACACACCAGTTTTAACCCATACTGCACAACCATACTGTTTTGGTTTGGTTTTACACCACCACAAATGAACTGTACAAATCGGTGTAAATCGCTGCAGGGTTCCATTACAAAACGGTCCAACAGCTCAAGTGTGTAAGCGCCCTGAACAGAGCTATTTACCATATCTGCACACACACACACACACACATATATGCGTACTTTCTCCAGCTCACTAACATATAAAGTAGCTAAGCAGCTGCAGTCACATTAGCACATTCGCAAGGTGCCCCATCAGTGAACTAAAAGGGACAACCGGCCCATTCTGAGCAGCCGTAAAGCAGGCCGCGGTTATATTGCTGTAGCCGACTCCGTGGCAACCCTGCGAGAATCTGTATTTTGAGACAGAGTCAACAGAGACAGAAGGAATCTACAAACATGGGGTGGATGGAGACAACTAAGCGGAGGGGGGGGGGGGGGAGTCAGCATTGTAAACATCCCTTCATTCAAATCCATCTTTTCCATCGCGTGCGGAAGAATCTCTGGGCTCCTGTCCGTCACCCCTTGACTTGTGGAGTTGACAGTCCCCATGTGATTTACTTTCCACAAACCTTGGCGCATTTTTGCGAGGGCATTTGTTCAGACAAATTCCGCGAGGCCCTCTCGTGATTCCCCTCGGAGCCCTTGGGATGAATGAATGGGGACCCAGATGAATTTTTGTTGTTTTGTCTTTACGTTACGTTATCCTACCGTACACTATGTATATGATCCGAGCGGAGATAAACAAGATGAAAATCCATTCGCGTGGCTTTTATGTCCGTGTGCTTCGTCTCTCTCTCTTTCACGTCAACGGAAGCCAGATGCCGAACGCTGTTGTGCAACGCGGACAAAAGATGAATTTAGAGCAACAGCAAACCCTGACCCCGGTCAGCCAGTAGAGGAATTTACACTGTCTCTTATTCAAACACATAAAGCCGGGTGAGCCGCGCTCGGACCCCAGCGCAGAGGAGGGGAGTTTCCGTCTATTAATCAAGGTCATTAAAGTCTTCCAGGGTGATTTGGAGTTGCAGTGTTCTGAGGCGCGCACACATGAAAACACTCTCTGACCGGGAAAAAGAGTAAAAAAAAAAAAACGATGTCAATGATCAAACTCCATGACTAATTTGGACTTCAAACGGCGGAGCGTAGAACTTCCACGACTTGTACGCCGGCCACGAGTGTGTGAAAGGCACACTGTTAGTTCTGCACTAATTTTCCTAACAAAGAGAAACATCGAGACATGTTTAGTGTCCGCTATAAAAATCGCGTCTCCATAGGGTCGGGAATGAGCCCAGGGAGGGACATAAAGACAGCGAGAGAGGGGGGAGACGGAGAAAGAGAGATATAGAGAGAGAGGGGGAGAGAGAGAGAGAGAGAGAGAGAGAGAGAGAGAGAGAGAGAGAGAGGACAATGGGAGGAAGGGTAAGAGATTTGAAAATGTCAAAATAAATCACAAGGAGAGAGGAGAATAAAGGAGAGGGGATTGAAATAAAGGGCATAAAGAGTAGAGCAGGATATTATTTTTTAAATATGGATCCATGATACTCTATTAAAAAAATATGACGATTTTACATTCACGACAAATGCCGCTTTGTTGAAGTTCAAAGCGCATGAGACGCATTGGCGCGGACAAGTCTCAGATTAGTTGCAGAAGTAGCACGCTCGTTGCGACATTGGTGCGTCTCGCGGGAAACAAAGTCACCATTGTTCCTGCCGGTCAGTGCCTCCGCTAACTGGCACCAACAACGCCTACAATGCCTCCCCCTCGCTGACTTTGCGCTGCAAATTTTTCACGTTGCGTCGAGGATGCCCGTCTATAGAATCGACCCGGTGGGGGGGAATGGGGAATCGCACGTCCGGTACGATCGATTGGTCGGGAAAAACGACAATCTCACCTCAGTGCGCTCCTCGTCTCTCGGAGAGGATGTGGCGTTTTTGCCGGGATTCGTTGCGGAGAGGATGAGTCATGGAGCCGCATTGATGTGATGCAATTGTCCCGCTGGTCATTTTGGATTTCCCCGTGTTCCGCCGTAAAATAAGTTCCTGACGTGGTTTTTGCGAAACAATAACCCCAAAATATCTCTTTCAATGGCACTAACTAGCTCAGGCGGGATTATACGAGATAGTAACTGGTTCAAATTAGTTACTAAATATTTTTTATTGGCTTTTTGTGCCTTTACGGGCAGGACAGCGGTTAAAAGAAGTGGTGGGAATGAGATAGCAAAGGACCACAGACGGCAAATGAAAACCGGGGCGCAAACAACAAAGCAAACAACTGCTGACATGGTTAGCGAACTAGCGGGGTTGAGTCGTAATATCCATTCTTTGTTGATGCCACCGGGATCAGGAAGTTTCTCTCACGTTTGAACGAGATTAATTGGGAAAACATCGCCGAAAGCGTTTTTTTGTTGACTCTGGGGCGGTGGGGAGCGGTTTCTGCTGCAGCGTCACCAATGTGCCAGCGAGCGCCAATGCTAATCGACACAAGATGCGAACGCTTCCCCGGCGTGCCCGCCGTAGTCTCCGGCGAAACAGAGGCAAACGGCAGGCTTTTATTTTAAAGGACCCACGTGGTGTTGTGCTTTCTTCTCGTGTGGGTAGTACACACACACTCACCTTCTCGTAATACTTGACCTCGTAATCCAGGATGATACCGTTGGGCCTCTCCGGCTCCAGCCATGAAAGGGAGATGCTGTTCCGAGATGTACTCTCTTTCCGGATCACTGTCACCGGAGAGGGTGCTGCAGGAAGAGAACGGGAGGCAGAGAAAGAGAGAGAGGGAGAGAAAGAGAGAGATAGAGAGAGAGAGAGGTTCAGAGGAAGTTCAGCGGCTAATGCAGTACTTTGTGCATCCTGTTGATTGTCCATGGTTCCTGTCTTGGACTAATTCATTTTGGGTGTCCAGTGGGGCCGAATTACAGGTGGAGGTAGTAGAGGGGGGTTCAGGAGGGCCGGTGGGGCACCATTTCACATGCAATTTTGTTTTTAATATTTCTGTATTAATCCCGAAGGACATTCGTGTGCCAGGTTACATAGCAATAGAATAAAACAATAGAGAAATAAACAGTGGAATAATACAAATAATATAACAGATTTGCAAATTCCTAAAAGTCCTAGTAGAAGTATAAAAATGTAGGTGATATACATGTATAAATATAGCTAATGTGTGTACTTCTGTGTTCTTGTTCAACATACATATTATACATACATATGCATGTTGTGTATGTATAATTGAGGAGCGCTATGATGATGTCCCCCATGGACGCCGTACGTCCCATTGAAGAAAAAAATCAATCTAAAAATAAAACATCTCACATGAACTCAGTGACCTGCTCAGAAACACAGACGACGGCGATGAACACACACACACACACACGGCAGAACATGAATTCTGTGCCTCCCCCATCTCGTCTCTCTCTCTCTCTCTCTCTCTCTCTCTCTCTGTCTCTGTCTCTCCATTTTTTCATTTCCCTTTTAACTGCTTTCTAATTGGCAGGCGTCTGACTGGGTCCCAGCCCCTCCCGAGATCTGCCCACTGACGGATTGGTTAGCATTTTTATGAGACCACAGGAAAAACATGTTTGTCTATGAAATGTTCGAGCCTTTCATGCTGGTGACTATAAAGGGATTTACATGCGTGTGAGTGGGCACATGTGTTTATGCCCGCCTACGTACTGTATATTGTATTTTGTGAATGTGTGTGTGTGTGTGTGTGTGTGTGTGTGTGTCAGCAAATGCGGTCATATCTTTATGACCATATTTCTTTTTGGCAAATATTTGGGTTGACCAAAATTTAGTGGACCAATTAAATATGATTGCTTTAATAGTGTGTTAGCGAAATCAATCATCATGTGTGCATATCTCACACATTATGTATTTCTTTGGATGGATCTGAAACCTTTTCTGTCTTGACTCTTGGGTATAATTTTATCAACTTTGAATCAATGATGAAGCAATAGCTGATTTAATGCGCGCATTTGTGTATATGTGTCCATGGTTGTGTGTGCGTGTGCGTGTGTCTGTGTGTGTGTGTGTGTGTGTGTGTGTGTGTGTGCATGTGTGTTTGCGTACATGCCTATCCTATGAAATCGCTTTACTGGGTGTGTATGTGTGTGTATGTGTGTGTGTGTGTGTGTGTGTTTCTTTGCACTCCTTTACACTCATGTTTCCACTTGAAGTTATTTTTTCCCGCTCAGTAATGAATCCAGATGGGGTGAAACTGCTTTTTACTACCGCCAACCTCCCTCTCTCTCTCTCTCTCTCTCTCTCTCTCTCCCCTCTCTCTCTCTCTCTCTCTCCCCTCTCTCTCTCTCCCTCCCTCCTCTCCCTCTCTCCCCTCCCCTCCCTCCCTCCCCTCTCTCTCCCTCCCTCTTCCCTCTCCTCTCTCCCCTCCACTACCTCCCCCCCCCCCAGAGTAAATCTTCTACCCCGGCACCAGATATCCCTACAGCTTCCCTGTATGCCGAACCACCCCAACTGCGACCGCCAACGCCTGCACCTGAGCCCTCCTCCCCAGGGTCTCGCCGCGACAACCGCCGCCCCCCCCCCCCGACCCCCACGACCCTGTGCGGACCCCCTCCACTGCTTCCCTGACACGCGCACCCGGCCCCGTCGTCGCTCCGCCTCCCCCCCGGCTCGTGTCTTATGGTGGCGCTTCAGGCTATCCTGACGGCCAAATTCCTTGCCACAGTGGCTGCAGCTGTAGGGCTTCTCCCCCGTATGGACCCTCATGTGTTTAGTGAGATCTCCTCTCTGGCTGAACCTGCGCTCACACTGGCTGCAGCGGTACCGCTTCTCCCCGGTGTGGGAGCGCTGGTGGATCTTCAGGTTAGCCAGTTGGCTGAAGATCTTCCCGCACACAAAACACATGTTTTTCTCCTTCCTCACCAGCAGCTCCATCCTTGCTCCCCTGCTGGACCTGGAGAACCCAAACCGCCTGCTGGCTGTTGTGGTGGCAACGGCGGGGAGTTCCTCAGCAGGACTGGACCTGCTGGGTCTAGCGTGCAGACAGGGGGCATCCCAGCTGATGTCCACCCCACTGTGAGAAGGTTGTGGGGGGCTATGGTTAGTGTTATCATTAGGGTGAGTGTTATGGTTACGGGGAGGACTATGGTGAGGGTTAGGGTTGGGTTGTGGTGGCTTCACAGTAGTGCACCCTCTCTCCTCCTTCTCCTCATCCTCCTCCTTCGGCTCAATCTTGACGAACGCCAGGCTCACAGCCAGCAGGTCACCTGCCCCAGAAGAGCTTGACTGATTGGTTGAGGCCGCATGGCCGTCCCAGCAGCAGCTACCCTCGTCCTGTCAGTTGTAACCTGCCGTGCGCGAGAAGACGGCGAGGGGAGGAGCTTGTACGAACGCTTACGTCTGTCCCCGCGTGCGAGTGGGTTCGTGTTCCCCTTTCACTCGACCAAATCCAAATGTTTAAAAAGGCGTGTGTGTTCTCGAAGCCTTGGAGATCTCCGCGGAGTGAACGGAGCAATCCTTCGTTTCGCTCAAATGAAAACCACAAGGGGTCTCCTGTAACCTCTTATTAAATGAAACCGCTCCCGTCCACCTCGTGGGACGTGGGGTTGGGGGGGGGGGGGCTAACAGGGTCAAGTCCGACACGCCCCGTGTGGTATAGAACAGGCCCGCTCTGGACTCACCTTGGCACCGGGACTACGATTCCCGCCCTGTGAGATCTCATTTGAGCATTACGATCACATTTCAACCCTCTTCATCCCTCTGCGCTGTGGGGACTGTGTGTGTGCGCAGTAGACTGCTGGCGTAGTCAAATATGAACATGTTCACTTACTGAGTGTGAGTATTACGTTGAATTTCAAGGGGGAACTTTGCAAGTTTTCAACCTTCTCTCTATCTGTCCGCATTAAGGATAAAGTGTGAAAAACGCCCGCGGTTGTTGCCAATGTGCTCCGTGTCTCTGGTGCAGACAGCCCAAATCCTAACAATAAGATCACAAATGATATAACCGTCTTTGTTGCTCCATCTTTATGTAGCTCCCTTCCTCTCTCCGTCTGAAAGGTGCTACGATCGTTTGCATTTGTACTTATATTTGTATCACCGCAGGCCCCCAGATTAGACTGTGACAACCGCTTTGGGTTGTACCTGTTGCTTCCTCACATCACACCTAAATAGTTTAGACCGTGAAAAGCCCTCTTTTGGTGTGTGTTTCTTTGTATCCTTTGAGGTTTGTGGCGGCAATGTGACTGTAAAAGTCCTGCACGTTCGTCGCTTCACAGAGGATGCTTGGCTAACGTCGATCCCGGAGTGTTTCCCCAAAGATCCCCGGCGCTCCTTTAAAACCAAACGCTTTGAAGTGTCCGACAAAATAAATCCTTTATCATCAACTCCCCCTCCTCCTCCACTCGTCGTCGTTTCACTTCACGACGGTATGGCGCTCACCCGCTTGGTTGGTCGTTATGGTGACGGCGGCGTATTTGCGCAGCGCCGGCGCCTGTCCCGAGACGCCGTTCTGCGCCTCCACCTGGAAGGTGTAGTTGGTGTGGGCCAGCAGGTCGGTCACCGTCACCGTGGTGTTCCTCAGGCCCGACGCCCACGGCAGGAAGCGCACGTTGCTACGGCACGGCTCGCAGCGAAGGGCTCCTCCTGCTCCTCCTGCTCCTCCTGCACCTCCTGCTCCTCCTGCTCCTCCTGCTCCTCCTGCTCCTCCTGCTCCTCCTGTTGTGGCCTCTAACGCACCTAAAAAATAATCATAACAGCAACAATAATAACCTTTATTTATACAGCGATTTCATGGCCACAGTCTAGACTGGAGCACAAGGGAGATGGTGCCGTGCAGTTGCAGCCGCCTAGACTATGGAACAACCTTCAGTCACACTCAGTAGAAGTGTGTGTGTGTGTGTCTGTGTGTCTGTGTATGTGTGTATGCTGGTGTTGTCCTTCATTTCTGTGTACTCTTATTTATTCTATTTGATGTTCTGTTCCTTTCATTGTATCCCCCCCGTCTTGGCACTTTGCACTGTGCAGCACTTTGGTCAACTGCGGTTGTTTTTAAATGTGCGATACAACTAAACAAATACAACAGAGGGAAGAGAAATGCAGGCTACAGGCATCGAAACAATCAAAGCACAGATAAAATAAGCAGCCAAGTGCCAGCATTAATCAAAAGGGTAAGAGTGAGAGAACGTGAGAAGTTAAAAAGCAGAGAGCTTGACCTTGGCAGCGCTTGCACAGGACCGTGAAGAAGAGGTCTCGGCGGCCGCCCGTGTCCTCTGGCCAGGACCAGTCCAGGATGACCGAGGTCTCGTTGATGATGGAGATGACGTTGCGGGGAGCAGATGGAGGACCTGGGGTGGCGGGGGGGGGAGGGGGGAGGAGAGGGAGAGAGATGCGATGGAAAGGGATGAATTATAAGAGCTGGATATACCAGAGCTGCCCTCGAATGCATATGTTCTCCGTGGACTTGGTGCTGCAGACATCGAAAGGCCCCGCAGAGAACAAAGTAAAGAAGAAGAAGAAGAAGAAGAAGTAAACTCACCAAGAAGTTCAGAATGCAGCAACCAGACTTTTAACAAGAACCAAAAGAGCAGAGCACATCACACCTATTTTAAAATCCCTTCATTGGCTACCCATTTATTTTAGAATTGATTTTAAGATTTTATTGATTGCTTTTAAGACATGGCATGGTCTAGCCCCTTCATACATCACAGACCTTTTAACTCCTTATGAGCAAGAGCGCAGCCTGAGATCCTCGGGCAAAGCCCTTCTGGTCATTCCAGGGTCTAGACTCAGGATGAAGGGTGACCGGGCCTTTGACTCCAGGGCCCCTAGACTTTGGAATGACCTGCCTGAGGAGATCAGGCTAGCAAACTCAGTGTTATCTTTTAAATCACTTCTTAAAACATACTTTTACAGACTTTTACTACCTGATTATTGCTTGTTTTTATAATCTTTATTACTTATTATATTATTATTTTATTATGCTTCTTGCACTCCTTCTGTTGTTTTTACCTTTGATGTTTACTGCATAATTTCCTTGTTGTTTTTACCTTAAGGCTGTGAAGCGCTTTGTAACTTTGTTTTAAAAAGTGCTATACAAATAAAGTTATTATTATTATTATTATTATTATTATTATTATCATTATAACATAACCTATCATAACATAACCTATCATAACAACAGATCATAACCTATCATAACATAATGTATTGTGGTAAGATAACGTATATCATAACAGGCCTCCTCCTAATCCTAATGTGTGTGGTTTGCTGATATGAGACAAGATGTTAGTGTGATTAGCAGCAAGAGGCAG
>PIJE02003183.1:18567-21067 GCA_002895965.2 Coryphaenoides rupestris | reverse complement strand
CAAATTGAGCAAGTAAGAATACCATCAAGGTAAGCAATGAGCTAAGGTGAACTGCCGTGTTTGGTAATTAATTAGGGGATCCATTTGAACCAAACCAAATTATATTTAGTGCCTGGAAGTTAATGGGGGATATTTGAATGAGACTTTCTGGCAGCGGAAATCAAGCATTATATTTCCGGAAAGAACGTTTTTTCTCAAGGAACACTAGTTTCACCCTGGACACTGGACGGACACTAGAGCTGGTTTGGAAACATGCACAGGGATGAAGAAATCTACGTCTCAACCTATGTTCAACCTTGTCTTTTGATCACACAAAGGACATGTATTTCCATCATCATTGATTTAGATTACTGAACTATCTTTATTTCATGACTGCACAATACCATTAAAACACAATTAACACTATTGAGTTATTGCCCAGCTCCGCATGGAAGGTTACAGTGACATAGATAATCATTTACTGTCTCGCCTTTCTTTATTTCTTTCTTTCTCTCTTTCTTTGGGCTTTCAGTCGATCAAGGTCAAACGGGACTGCCTCTCTCCTCTCAGCTCACCTTCTCGTCTTCCCGGTTCGAGAGAGAGAGATGGCACAGAGATACCGGGAATCAAGAGGAATTATGGGAAGAAGTGTAAACGGAGAGAAACACAAAAAAGCAGAAACAGGAAAGAAGGAATTGGACATTTGAACAAACACGCCGACCTTTCGGGAATCCCGACAGTGAGATGCGGATAGTTCCGAAAGTACGGGGTCGGATTTAAAAAACGAAAAACTGTACTTTTTGTCTTTTTATTTCCGCTCGGTGTGAATAATACACCAGAGGAATCCCTTGAACGCATACATTTTGAAATGAAGTGAAAATCTCTTCACAGAAGCAAGGCTAGATGCTACCCCGCCCCCCCGCCGCCGCCGCCGCCGCCACCGCTGCTGTGTAGTGTGCTAACAGCTAACCGCACAGCTAACTGCACAGCCAGTAGAATTAACTTTACTAGACTCACTTGTATGGAATAAACACACACGCATACACACGCACACACACACATACACACACACACGCACACACACACACACACACACACATGCACACACGCACACACACACACATACACCCTCTAACCTCTTTCTTCTCCTCCCCCCTAGATAGGCCTATCCCTTCATCTTCACGAGGGTTCCTTATTATTATGCAAATCAGTACTGTATCAAATTGTGCACACACACACACACACACACACACATGTGCACAAACACACACACATCTATTATATATATATATATATATTATATATATATCCAGTATATATATATATATATATTATATATATTTTCATGTATATATATATTTATATATATTATATTGTATATATATATATAATATATTATATATATATATATATATTGAATATTAATATATACACATTATATATATATATATATATATATATATATATATATATATACTGTATATTATATTTTATAATTATATATTAATAATAATAATAATAATATATTATAATATAATAATAATAATAATAATTATATTATTATTATAATAATTATATATATATAAAAAATATCTAAACTATGTATAATAATAATTATTATAATTATAATTATTATTATTATGATTATAATTATAATTATTATTATTATAATTATAATTATTATTATTATGATTATAATTATAATTATTATTATTATTATTATTATTATTAGAATGTAATTATAATAATTATTATTATAATTATAATTATTATTATTTTGATTATAATTATAATAATTATTATAATTAATTATTATTATAATATGATTATAATTATAATTATTATTATTAATAAAAAATAAAAAAAAAATTAATTAATCCTTAAAATTAAGTATAATAAATACTATTTATTTTAAATTTTATAATTTTAAATATAATAAAATTTTTAAATAAAATTAACATTATTAATTATTTGAATATTTATACTCATTTTTTAATGTAAAAAATTAATTAAATTTCTAATATAATTAATTATACTTACTTAATATAATAAATAAAACTAACTATTAACTTTATATAATATTAACTAACTTAAGCTAATATTATAAATAGATTAAAATTTATCTAAGCTCTTTAAATAAAATATAATTAAAATATTATAAATCATAAACTATATTAAATCATTTATTAAAATATATATTTCTTATAATTTACTAATTTATATTATTTTTTTAAATCTTTTAAATTCTATTCTAATTAAATTTTTTTATAAATTAAAATTAAAATAATTTAATCTAATATTATTATAATAATTTAAGACTATTTATTTATTAACTTTTTACCTTTTATTAATTAAAAAACTCTAAAAAAGTAAAATATAATATTAAAATATATATATATATATATATATATATTATTTATTTATTATTATTATTATTATTAATAAAAATATATATATTATATTATTATTATTATTATTGTTATTATATTATATTAATATTATATTACTAATATTAATTATA
>PIJE02003183.1:0-10761 GCA_002895965.2 Coryphaenoides rupestris | reverse complement strand
GTGTGTGTGTGTGTGTGTGTGTGTGTGTGTGTTATGATTATCTCTGGGACTTTGTGTCCTCAACATGGTGGGGGATGGGGATAGGGGGGGCGTGGGGGAGTAACTGCAAAGTGCATGTGAAGCTATTTCCAGTGCCGCAGCCCCGCAGACAGAACACCACAGGGGTCTGCAGACGGACCCCCGTATCACAAAGGAAGAAAACAACACATGGGCTCTCGCGGGGGATTTCTTTCAGGTGGCAGAATGTCGTTTTGCTGGCCTTTGCTTTTCGTTTTCTCCACAATATCTGGTGGGGGGTTTTTTTTTTTGGTTTTTTTTCGTGTGTCTGTGCCACTGACGTCAAACTCTGTTCGCTTGCCGTTTCCTGACAGGTTAGTATTGGATTGCAGCCTGGGTTGTGGTCGCTGGCCAAAGCAAGCTTGCTCAATGCGAGGCCCATTCAATGGCTTTTGTCTGAATCAGTCTGTATGATTCAGAATCAAACAACAAAAGAGGCCTGCCTGTCTTTTTAAACACTAAATACCTTATTAGGATGCAATGACCCTTTCCAGGACCTAATGAAAAGCACGGCTTTGCAATGTCACATTTCACCGTAATATATATAGATATGTAGACCCAGAGGAACCGTCTCACCCAAATGGATGTGCGGTTTGTTTTCATTCGAATTTGCTTTGTTTAATTTTCTAATCTAATCAAACAAATTAATCAAATAAATAACTGCCGGCTGGGTGAGAGATTTGGCGGCGCTTGCACCTAGCCAGCAAATTAGCACCCCTATTGTGTCGTAAAATTAGGACACAGCTAACTTTCCTTTGTTTCAACAGAAGCTATTATTTATGATGACGAGCGCCGCGGGTGCGTGAAAATAGAGCTGATTTTATATTGAGGTGGAAAGAATGAAAGAAAATGGTAGCGAGAGGAAAGGGAGCGAGAGAGAGAGAGAGAGAGAGACTCGGTGCTCGTCGAGTCTTTGAAGACAAAGTGTGTACATCCATTTTGCAAGCACTTGGAACCGAACGGTTAGAGAATGGACCAACTAGACGGCTCATTTCAGCCCAGACCCTAATTAGGCTTTCGCTTGTTATTTCGCCGTTTTGAGGGAGAATATTATAGTCAACGTATTGTTCCTTCATACTTGAGAAATGGCTTGCCGTTTGGGTAATTGCAAAGAATTTGGGAAAACACATGACTAAATGGACACAGACATACGTGCGCACGCTCGCTCCCAAGCGCACGCACACACACACACACACACACACGCGCACGCACACACACGCGCACACGCACACACGCACGCACGCGCACACACACACACTGGATTCACCTCAACATCGGGGCCGTAGCGACGACATCAACGTGAAAGTGGCAGGAGTGATGGATGTGCGAGACTTAATCACCTTTAATCAGCTCTGTCCATGAATAATGATGAACAGCCTCTTTTCTCAAGCACAGAAAGGGAAAGGGGGAGAGAGAGACAGAGATGGAGAGACAGAGAGAGAGAGACAGAGAGAGAGAGAGATAGAGAGAGAGAGAGAGAGAGAGAGAGAGAGAGAGAGAAGAAAGAGAGAGGGGCATGGGGAAAGGGGGAGAGAAGACCGTGTGCTATACGCAGTCTTTGTTGGATTCATTAGTAGTGGCAGATGTAGATACCAAACCCTCCTCCTCCTCCCCCTCCACCTCCTCCCCCTCCTTCTCCTCCACCTCCTCCCCCTCCCCCTCCTTCTCCTCCACCTCCTCCTCCTCCTCCTCCTCCTCCTCCTCCTCCTCCTCCTCCTCCTTCTTCTCCTCCTCCACCTCATCCTCCTCCTCCTCCTTCCTCCTCCTTTTCCTTTCCATCTACAATGCTCAAGAGAAGAAGAAGAAAGAAGAAGAAGAAGAAGAAGAAGAAAGAAGAAGAGAAGAAGAAGAAAAAAAAAAACAACGGAGCCTGAGAGATCCCATCCTCACGGTCCTCTGGGGGGGGGGGGGGGGGGGGGGGGGGGGGGGGGGGGGGGGGGGGGGGGGGGTGTTCTTTCAAGACAAGCCGTGTCGGGCACCTCATTAAACCACCCCGGAGGTCCTTCTGATCACAGTCCCAGCTTTAGCACAGACACTGATGGTGACAAGCGGTTGCTGGCTGGTGAGCAGGCGGGCGGGGAAACACTACGGAGATGACTAGCGAGCCAGAGGGGGGGGGGGGGGGGGGTTGAAAGGCGATGGGATTATATGGAGAGGTAAATTACTTGCCTTTATTAACTGCATTATGAAAATTAAGTCCTTGCCCCGGCACTACGAATGTAATTACGCAGACACCCCCGAGGAAGGTGGAAAAAATGCAGATACGTACGTTGTTCTTTAACGTCACCGTCCAATCGTTAAAGGACTTTTTTTTTTTTCACTTCCCTACCTACTTGAGCGCCCGCGCCCCGGATTCATTATCACCACCCCACTTGTTGTGCTTCTAATTTGTCCTCCTCTCATTCCATGTCATTACCTTTTGTTTTTTTGTTTTAATCAAGACTCAATTTGTCGGGCGGGGAAAAAACCGGCAGCCCTTGGCTCTGCTCGCGTCTGACTGCGACCGCCATTACCATCATCATCTGTCTTTTGAAGAACCCAAGACAAACATCCATAGCCCCACTTGACCTTACACTGCTGGGTTCCTGCCCATCCATGCCTAGAACAACGCAGGGCTTAAATCCATCCATACTCCCCCCCAAGCGTCCCTCTGCGCTAGACCGGTTGTTGGGCCGATGACGGGCAGCTGAGGAGTCGGTTGTGTTGGGGTGGTGGTGCTGGTGCTGGTGGTGGTGGTGCTGGTGGCGGTAGTGGTGGTGGTGTTGGGGCGGTGGTGGTGGAAGTAGTGATGGTGCTGCTGGTGGTGGTGGTGGTGGTGGTGTTGGTGGATGGTGCTGGTGGTGGTGGTGAGTGGTGGTGCTGGTGGTAATGGGGTGGTGGTGGTGCTGCTGCTGGTAGTGGTTGCTGGTGGTGTGGTGGTTGCTGGTGGTGGTTGGTGGTGGTGTGCTGGTGGTTGTGCCTGGTGGTGGTGGTGCTGGTGGTGGTGGTGGTGGTGGTGGTGGTGTGGAGTCCTGGTGGTGGTGGTGGTGGTGGTGGTAGTCCTGGTGGTGGTGGTGGTGGTGGTAGTCCTGGTGGTGGTGGTGGTGGTAGTCCTGGTGGTGATGGTGTTGGTGGTAGTCCTGGTGGTGCTGGTGGTTGTAGTCCTGGTGGTGGTGAGTGGTGGTGCTGGTGGTGGTGGTAGTGGTGGTGGTAGTCCTGGTGGTGGTAGTGGTGGTGCTGGTGGTGGTGGTAGTGGTGGTGGTAGTCCTGGTGGTGGTAGTGGTGGTGCTGGTGGTGTTGGTGGTGGCAGTCCTGGTGGTGGCGGTAGTGGTGATGGTGGTGGTGGTGGTAGTTGTGGTGCTGGTAGTGGTGGTGTTGGTGGTGGTGGTGCTGGTAGTGGTGGTGCTGGTGGTGGTGGTGGTGGTAGGGTGACCCTGAACATTGGTATTACAATGTGATTACAGTGGGCTTGGGCCCTGAGGATGGATGACCAGAGGAAACCGGGGGGGTAGCAGGAATGTCCACCCGCTGGGCACACACACATGGTCTTTCACTCTGCGGCACTGTCTTCCCCACAGAGTTTCCAGAAGGTCTCCACTATCTCTCTCTCTCCCTCTCTGACTGTCTCTCTCACTCTATCTGTCTCTCTGCCTCTCTGTGTCTCTCTCTCTCACTCTATCTGTCTTTCTCTCTGTCTCTCTGTGTGTTTCTGTCTCTCTTTCTCTCTGTCTCTGTCTCTCTCTCTGTCTCTCTGTCTCTTTCTGTTTCTCTCTGTCTCTCTTTCTGTCTCTCTGTCTCTCTGTCTCTCTGTCTCTCTCTGTCTCTCTCTGTCTATCTCTGTCTCTCTCTCTGTGTCTCTCTCTCTTTTCTACCGCTTTATACCGCCCCCCTGTCAGACACAGACACACAATACAGCCCCCACTGTAGTTATTCTCATTATATGCAACCAGGGCTTTCCATGAAAGCTCACAAATTTTGCAGCAGCAGCAGCAGCAGCAGCAGCAGCCGCCGCCCTCTCTGGGCTCCACGCAGCACGCTGTGGATCGCTAGCACCGGTGGGCCAACTTTAGAAGAGGACCCATGTGGCCGCCGTGTTTAGAGGCTTAAGAGGACCCGTAAGGGGTACCCGCATTACACCCCCATAAAGGTTAACCTATAGAGTGCGTTACACACACTTGGCTGGCAGCAGCCACAGGTTACCAGGGTTCAGCCGCTGACAAAAGGCCAGCGCTCTAAGCCCCTCCATATGAAGACCCTCTCATGGAGGGGAGAGGCCGTCTTCTTCGTGCGTAGAGAGTGTGGAGAGACCAGCGGAGCGTAGACTGCAGCCAGTCCTGCAGGTATGTGGCGCCAGCGAGCACTGGAGTTTAACTTTGACATATTTTTGTAAAACCCTGCGGCTGAAAGGACAAATCAGCGTTTTGGAGCAATGACGTGAGCGCTCGTGTGAATTATATCGAGGGGTTGGCGAGCGGAGGAAGTTACAAATATATATTACGTCTAGGCTATGAAATGCCCCCCTATAATATAACTACCATTTACAAAAACAACAGCTAGTTGCCCTTTAATCCGATACCCCCTAAATGTTGATGTAGATGAATTAACCGACAGTTTGGTCGCACTTTGGGAAACCGTGAGGTTTGAAAGGCCGCTCGCCAGCCAGACCTCTGTGGTTTTTTGGAATACGCTTCAGGGGCTTCGGGGCTTCATTGCCTTCTACCCGATCCCCCCCACCCAGTCTGACTTTGCCGCGGGGGTTCTGGCCACGGTGACAGGGGGTGGGGGGTGAGGGTGTGAAGAGATAGACGGCCTCGTGGCAACACAGCACCTCTCACCCGGGCACTGATATGGGCGAGGAATTGGATTCGATGAGAATGTGTTGAATGTGTCTGTGTGTGTGTGTGTGTGTTTAGATTGCGGACTCTGAATTCGTGAACGTTCGAGACACAAACACACACAAACACACACACACACACACACATACATGCACAAACAACACACAAACACACAGGCAACACGCAAACACAAACAAAAGGGGGGGGAAAGACAAAAGATGTCAAATATGGAGAAAAAAAAAAGCAAATGCCTGCACACATGCACGTGTCTAAACACACACGCATACACACACACACACACACACATACATATATATATAAACTGTATATATACTGTATATATATATAAAGAAATATATATGGCGTACATGTGCTATGCTGAAATATAATCCTAATTCATGGACCGGGGCGTGCCGTTCCGTCAGCGTGAGCAGCGTCGCTGTTGTCAAGAAAGTAAAAAGTTGCGGAAAAAATGGAATACAAAAAAAAAATGGCTGTCAGAAGCACACATAGCTGATAGCAGGGGAGTCGACGGGCCGACACAGAGAAAAGCCAAAACAAACAGAGGCTTGACAGCGAGGCGCAGTTAACACAGTGGAATGAGCACTACATGTCGCCGTGGTTCCCCACC
This sequence comes from Coryphaenoides rupestris, assembly GCA_002895965.2. NCBI lineage: Eukaryota > Metazoa > Chordata > Actinopteri > Gadiformes > Macrouridae > Coryphaenoides > Coryphaenoides rupestris. The sequence goes on along the minus strand of PIJE02003183.1, from coordinate 5,259 downwards.
GCGACTATCTATTGCCATCTCACGTCTCTCATCTTCCACATTGCTGTTGGCTCACGTGTCAACTGCCGTGTGGGTACGTACGTGTGTGTGTGTGTGTGTGTGTGTGTGTGTGTGTGTGTGTGTGTCAGTCCAACATTAGCATGGTAAGTGCATGCAGATGGCAGTCACAGCCAGTAGCCTAACCTTTTCGGCGCCCATTTGCATGCAAATCGATGGATTAATTGGCCCTGCCTTGTTAAGGGGGGCTGCCGAATCGTCAATGTGTCTCGATCTCCCATCCCCGCCACTAATCTAACCCCCCCCCCCCCCCCCGCTGTTAAGTACGCTCAGATACATATTGGCTACATGTGCAAATGATCCCGTAGACGCCGCCGCCGCCACATGCTTGCTTGAACCGGAATGTCTGCGGAAATGTTATCAGCACAATAAAACGCATTCAAAGTGTTGTAGATTAGGCTACACGTTGTCACTTTACTTTGATTTAAACCACGTTGATAAGAGATCCCGGCTAAAAACTAGTTTTTCAGTTGTCACTCAGTTGTCACTTTCAGTTGTTAAAAATGCACTTTGTTTTATCGTGTGTTTTTCTGCAGTTTGAATGTCCCTATATTGTTATTTTCTCTTCCTCTGTTTCATTCTATTCTATTTCTATGTTCTTTCATGTTTCCTACAGTTTTTTTTCTTTCTTTCTTTCTTTTTTTCTTTTTACTGTTTTCTCTGTACGGCACCTTGTAACTCCTGATCCGAGCGGCACTTTATAAATACATTTTACACGCGTAAAAACCTCACGGCACACGGCGGAGATGGTGGACCGGGATATGCACTGGTTAGTTTTTGTTCTGAAGGCGACGTGAAGAAGACAAGATGGCCGGGAAGAACATGGCGGGGGAAGATCGACCGGGAGACAGGAGACGGAGCCTGGCTCGCTCCGTCATGAATCGCTGAGGCTCTCGGAGCGCCGCCTAAAGCAACTGACATTGAACACTTAATAGCAGAAAACTGGCGAAGCAGAAGAAATGGAAAGAAGAAAAGTGAGAAAGAGGGAGGGAGGGAAGTATTGCTCGGTGTGTGTGTGCGTGTGTGTGTGTGTGTGTGTGTGTGTGTGTGTGTGTGTGTTGTGTGTCTGTGTGTGTATTTCTTGGGGGGTCATGCTTGCAACACCCCTTTACCCTGACAAATGCCTGCTGCCGTGAACTGGAACAGTGACACATGAAAAGGTGACTGAATTTGGAGGCAAATCTTGGAGGCTTTGGAGTAATCTCACATGGAGGCACAGGGACGGTCCCTTCGGATGGGTATTCATAAGTAAGTGTGATGTCTGGGACGGGCAGCAGGTTCGTCTGGGCCTGCAGACTGGAAAGGTCAGTGCTCATCGCTGCTGCGTCGGTCAACCTTTAAAAGCTCTGACATACAGTATATATTTATATATATGTATACATTCATACAACACACAATATGGATAGACCTTAGGAGAGAAGAGAGAGAGGAGGAGGAGAGAAGAGACGATGAGAGTAGAGAGAGAGAGAGAGAGAGAGTAGAAGGAGCAGGAACAGACTCTGGCCTAGTTTCCACGATTAAACTGCTCTGGGCATGTTTCCTCTGGTGTATGTAGGGTGTCTGTTTTGTGTTGGTGTGGTGTGTCTGTGTGTGTGTGTATGTATGGGTGTGGTGTGGTGTGTGTGTGTGTGTGTGGTGTGTGTGGTGTGTGTTGTGTGCGTGTGTTGTGTGTGTGTGTGTTGTGTGTGTGTTGTGTGTGGTGTTGTGTGTGTGTATGTGTGTGTGTTTGTGTGTGTGTGTGACACTGTGAGAGAGCGAGCATGACCAAAAGCCTGGTCACTGAGGCCTAACTGCCTTTAATCAGTATCCCCCCCACATACATACATACATACAGAGACAGAAAGACACATACACACATGCATACGTACGCAGTTACATTCACACTAATTTTGGGAGTGGGAAATGGCACGCTAGTCCATGGTTCACGCTAGTCCATGGTTCACGCTAGTCCGTGGTTCACGCTAGTCCATGGTTCACGCTAGTCCATGGTTCACGCTAGTCCATGGTTCACGCTAGTCCATGGTTCACGCTAGTCCATGGTTCACGCTTGTCCATGGTTCACGCTATGTCCATGGTCACGCTAATCCATGGTTCACACGTCCATGGTTCACGCTATCCATGTTGACGCTAGTCCGTGGTTCACGCTAGTCCATGGTCCATGCTAGTCCATGGTTCACACTCGTCCATGGTTCACGCTAATCCATGGTTCACGCTAGTCCATGGTTCACGCTAGTCCATGGTTCACGCTAGTCCATGGTTCACACTAATCCATGGTTCATGCTAGTCCATGGTTCACGCTAGTCCATGGTTCACGCTAGTCCATGGTTCACGCTAGTCCATGGTTCACGCTAGTCCATGGTTCACGCTAGTCCATGGTTCACGCTAGTCCATGGTTCACGCTAGTCCATGGTTCACGCTAGTCCATGGTTCACGCTAGTCCATGGTTCACGCTAGTCCATGGTTCACGCTAGTCCATGGTTCACGCTAGTCCATGGTTCACGCTAGTCCGTGGTTCACGCTAGTCCGTGGTTCACGCTAGTCCGTGGTTCACGCTAGTCCGTGGTTCACGCTAGTCCGTGGTTCACGCTAGTCTGTGGTTCACGCTAGTCCATGGTTCACGCTAGTCCATGGTTCACGCTAGTCCATGGTTCACGCTAGTCCATGGTTCACGCTAGTCCATGGTTCACGCTAGTCCATGGTTCACGCTAGTCCATGGTTCACGCTAGTCCATGGTTCACGCTAGTCCATGGTTCACGCTAGTCCATGGTTCACGCTAGTCCATGGTTCACGCTAGTCCATGGTTCACGCTAGTCCATGGTTCACGCTAGTCCATGGTTCACGCTAGTCCATGGTTCACGCTAGTCCATGGTTCACGCTAGTCCATGGTTCACGCTAGTCCATGGTTCACGCTAGTCCATGGTTCACGCTAGTCCATGGTTCACGCTAGTCCATGGTTCACGCTAGTCCATGGTTCACGCTAGTCCATGGTTCACGCTAGTCCATGGTTCACGCTAGTCCATGGTTCACGCTAGTCCATGGTTCACGCTAGTCCATGGTTCACGCTAGTCCATGGTTCACGCTAGTCCATGGTTCACGATACCCCATGGTTCTCACTAGTCCAAGCTAGTCCATGGTTCTGGTGGTGGCAGGATGAGTGGATATAAGAGCAGAGACATTTATCTTTCTCTCATCTCTCTTTGGGTCAGTGAATGGTGACTGCGTTCCGGCAGGAAGCCAAGGGTTCGAGGTCTTGCTGCGGTACGGTGTTATGCGCCGTACTGTGGCTTCTCAGAGGAGGAGAAACTGCTATCGGTTGGAGCGAGTACAAAAGTATTGCAGTTTGCTGGATACATGTTTGTGCGTGCATTGAAGTCACAGCACGTCTGCTGGCTTGAATAACGTAACCGGCGGTACGTGATGGACGGGGAACGCTTTCAAAATCTAACGGCAAAAGATTTGTATAACTTAAGCCGTACCCTAGCCTGGCCTTGGCCGAGGGAGACGTATGGCCTGAGATGTTAAGAAAATGATGATGGAGCAAATCCACGGAGTCCTGTCATGGATGAGTCCGCCAGGTATTGCGCTCGCCGCGGTCCCTTTTGATTAATACCTGCTGTATCGTACCGGGTGAGCCCTGCCCTGTTATATCATCCTCCTCCTCTGATTCCACACACACACACACACCACCCACACACACGCACAACACACACAAACACACACAACACAAACACAACCCACACACACACACACACACACACACAACCACACACACCAACAACACAACACACACAACACAACACAAACACAGTCCGTGGTTCACGCTAGTCCATGGTCCATGCTAGTCCATGGTTCACACTCGTCCATGGTTCACGCTAATCCATGGTTCACGCTAGTCCATGGTTCACGCTAGTCCGTGGTTCACGCTAGTCTGTGGTTCACGCTAGTCCGTGGTTCACGCTAGTCCATGGTTCACACTCGTCCATGGCTCACGCTAATCCATGGTTGACGCGAGTCGATGGTTCACGGTAATCCATGATTGACGCTAGTCCATGGTTCACACTAATCCATGGTTCATGCTAGTCCATGGTTCACACTAATCCATGGTTCATGCTAGTCCATGGTTCACGCTAGTCCATGGTTCACGCTAGTCCATGGTTCACGCTAGTCCATGGTTCACGCTAGTCCATGGTTCACGCTAGTCCATGGTTCACGCTAGTCCATGGTTCACGCTAGTCCATGGTTCACGCTAGTCCATGGTTCACGCTAGTCCATGGTTCACGCTAGTCCATGGTTCACGCTAGTCCATGGTTCACGCTAGTCCATGGTTCACGCTAGTCCATGGTTCACGCTAGTCCATGGTTCACGCTAGTCCATGGTTCACACTAATCCATGGTCCACACTCGTCCATGGTTCATGCTAGTCCATGGTTCACGCTAGTCCATGGTTCACGATACCCCATGGTTCACGATACCCCATGGTTCTCAAGCTAGTCCATGGTTCACGCTAGTCCATGGTTCACGATACCCCATGGTTCTCAAGCTAGTCCATGGTTCATGCTAGTCCGTGGTTCTGGTGGTGGAAGGATGATATGAGAGCAGAGACATGTATCTCTCTCTCATCTCTCTTTGGGTCAGTGGATGGTGACTGCGTTGCGGCAGGAAGCCAAGGGTTCGAGGTCTTGCTGCGGTACGGTGTTATGCGCCGTACTGTGGCTTCTCAGAGGAGGAGAAACTGCTATCGGTTGGAGCGAGTACAAAAGTATTGCAGTTTGCTGGATACATGTTTGTGCGTGCATTGAAGTCACAGCACGTCTGCTGGCTTGAATAACGTAACCGGCGGTACGTGATGGACGGGGAACGCTTTCAAAATCTAACGGCAAAAGATTTGTATAACTTAAGCCGTACCCTAGCCTGGCCTTGGCCGAGGGAGACGTATGGCCTGAGATGTTAAGAAAATGATGATGGAGCAAATCCACGGAGTCCTGTCATGGATGAGTCCGCCAGGTATTGCGCTCGCCGCGGTCCCTTTTGATTAATACCTGCTGTATCGTACCGGGTGAGCCCTGCCCTGTTATATCATCCTCCTCCTCTGATCGTCATTCACTCCACTGACACTCACACACGCACACAAAGACACACACACACACACACACACACACACACACACACACACACACACACACACACACACACACACACACAC
>PIJE02003182.1:0-45611 GCA_002895965.2 Coryphaenoides rupestris | reverse complement strand
ATAAAATGTACCGTGACATTGAGGTCGCTAATAGTGCGTAGCAGCCAGGCCTCTTGAACCTTGGTCCGTCTGGTCAACACCTCTGGGTGCTTACATGAATACCTCCAGGTGACATCGACCACCTGCGGGCACAGATGCAATCAGGACCTATAGATTATATAATACACTATTGTATTTGTATTTGTATATTGTATGAATCAAAAATATTAATTTGTATATATAATTTATATTTGTTTATACAGTTGTAGAACATGTATCTCGTGACAAATGTAGGTACAAAAGCCCAGACAATTGGATGTAGTTTGATGTCTGCTAATGCAGAGAGGGAGGGAGGTAGCTTTCACCTGATCCTTGGAGAAAGCCAGGACGTAGGACAGCTTCTTCCCCCAGCCCACCTCGTACAGCAGGGGTTTATCACAGGTGTTCTCACACGGGTCACAGTGCATCCAGCGACGTTGGGACACAGAGTACACTTCTGTCCACACATGGTCTTGAGGAGCAGAGACAACTGTTATTGTCAACACAATTTAACCGACACACCACCGTGGGCATATTTAAGAGCATGCCAATGATGGTTTTGATATCAAGCACTACCTTCAATATATCTTATATTTCTTAAGATCTAAATGTGTAATGCCAAGAGACACCTTACCTGTGCTGTCCCAGATATATCTGGCCTCCAGGCCGACTGCTCTGCAGCAGAGTGTGAAACAGTTGGCCCATTCTCCACAGCGACCTCTCCTGGTTTCAAGCAACTTTCTTGGGTTGTTATACCTGAGACCACAATAAACGATTTGTTTGTACATTTATGTGATGGTCATAAACACACCAAACTGTTTACTTGTATACATTGCTCATATTATATACATGTAACAAACATGTTACATGATGGGCTGGGCTGCAATGCATTGTGGGGTTGTTGTTTTTTTCACCCAGTAAACACAGAACCAAGACTGACCTGGGAAACCTGGTAGAGACCTGACAAGTCTGACAAAAGTGGTTCTCCACTCGTTGCGCTCCCCAACGGGTGTCTTCAGCGTTGGGGTTCAGTGCGCCAGATGTCTGGGTCCCACCGCCACACTGCCTACAAGGAGGCAATTCACCCAGGAGAAGAACTTCTCTTTGAACCATCATAGCAACTCCATGACCAGAAAGTCCTCTTTTCCAAGCTTGCATTCTAAAGAAATAATAAAAACAACACACAGAAACAGTACACATTAATAAATCGCCATGGATAATTATTCCACTCATACGTACAACTTTCAAAATCAAAAACACACCAGGTATGACATTATAGGGGTCCGACGTAGTAGGAACCCTATTGTAATTGGTGGTATTATTATTATTATTTTCTCGTACTATTCTTTTCCTTGGTTTGGTCAAATAGCTCAAAAAGTCCTTGACCAAAAATGCTATAAATGACCATGTCCAAACTACAGACCATGAGTAACTATGCCAGAAAGAATGACTATGATTCGTCCATAGCTGGCGCTACAGTAACCGATTCAAAACGCAAATTTCAAAATGCTGCCATTTCCACCCCGTTTGTAGCCTGGAAATCCAGACCCACATCTAGAAAGCTGTAGGTCTGGTAATGAGCAATGAAAATGGCCCAACTCGAGGGGCGGCACCAAGCATGCGTTTGAAAATATCACTGCACGCAATTGGATAACACTACGACCAATCAGAAGAATACACGGGGTGACGTATCCAGAGAGACGGAAACGAGTTTGTCATAACAATTTATGTAAAAATTACTTAACAGATGTTTACTTTATCTCAATTACAAGCAATATAGACAGCATATATGGTTCATATTTGTCATTTACCTCTGTTAGATCACATTTATCAATAAGAGCACTTTAAAACAATGTTTGTCAATTAATAGACATTATCATATTCTCATACCACACCTTGGCAGCATGGCCAACTCCTATACCCTGCAACCTATACTGCTTGGACTACTTTGTCCTTCGCCTCGGTTATTTGACCAAAGCTTGGCATGTTAGTAAGGGACCCCGCATTGCTGCCTGACAGCTATTATTTTACTAATTACTATTTTAATGATGCCCGCCCCGCCTAGTATAAAGACTATTACTGTCTCGCACACGGACACTTTTAACTACATTTTGCACCAACAGCCAGAATATTCTGCTCTTACTTTACAACTTTGTATTTTTTTTAACGATACTTATAAGGTACTATATTGGCTACAGCACTGCTCTGCGCTCACACCTGCCATCCATCAACAGTCATGCTACAGGAAAGAACCCCGGCTTTCCACCCACCTCGCAGAATCGTTTGATTCAGCCCGTGTGTGGTTAGCAAGACGTTCCAGCGTCTATTCTAGCTCTGTGTTTTCCCCTCATGGTTCTAACCATGTCTCTCCTCTACCCCAGGATCTCGACCCATCTCCGGCCCACACCGCTCCTCTCCCTGCCTGCCTGCCTGCCTGCCTGCCTGCCTGTCCACCGTCTGCCTGCCACGCTCACCACCAGTCACTCCGGCTTCACCGCGCTCCCGTCTCCTGCTCATCCCCCTGGCTCCGCTCCAGTCCGTGGAGGGAATTCAGGAGTCACTTTCCTTGGCTCGCTTCCTACAGACGTTATCACGGTAGCGGTCGTACAACAGGAGATTGACAGGAACGGGGAGATTGACAGGTGATTGACGGGGACGGGGAGATTGAAAGCGAGAGATCTCCGTGGCTGAAATGGGCCTCGCCGCTTGGAGACGATGACACGTGATGATTTAGAATTCAGGGTGGGATGATTCAGGGTTCTTTTGTCAGCATGGAGTGATTGAGTTATGTGTGTGTGTGTGCGTGTGTGTGTGTGTGCCTGTGTGCTTATGTGCACGTGTTTGCGTGTATTGATGTGTTTTTGTGCGTGTGTGTGTGTGCCTGTGTGTGTGTGTGCGCGCGCTTTGACCACAAACCCAAAACCGCCAAACTCATGTCTTCCTGAAACCAACTGGGAACGGAGTCTTCATCGATGAGGAGGAGGAGGAGGAGGAGGAGGAGGCGGACGGGCAGAGTCTGGGCTGCCCACCCTCAGGTGATGCGTTCATGTGCAAACCTTCCCGTGCCAACAGATCTTGCTCATTAAACCCTCAACACAACAAGCAAAGCATTCTCCTCTCATCCTTAAAAAATACACTGAAAAAACATGCCTTCCTTCGCAATAATAACCGAAACAATAACGGACTGAATGAACGGATTGCGTCGCGCTTTCTTTTCTTACACATACTGTATATATATACACATACTCACGCAGAACGTCTTTGTGGATCATTTATCGATTGATATCCCGGACGCAACCCGTTTGATATTTAGCGTTCAATTTCGGCCACACACACACACACACATAACTCGGAAGATCAGTTAGCGGCCACCTAACGCGCGGACGCTGCTTGCTACACGCGGCTTAGCTGGGTCGCGGCGCTCTTTCAACACCGCCGAGAGCGAACATATTTATCTTTTGATTTAGATTCCGGACGCCTCCCAAATCCCAACCGAAGCGAGACAGGCCACAGGCAGCTCGTCCCTGCGGGCGCGGCTCCGGCGGACCCGGGATCTGCCCGAGTGAGACACCTTAACGAGGAGACGTGGCCGTGAATGTTTATCAGACCCACTGTGTGTGCGGAAGCATTTCGGAGCGCTCGGAGGAATTGAATGAGTTATGCAGGGGGAGTGTCTTTTTATTTACATTCACATTTACATTTTTCATTTAGGGCGTTTTTACCCAATGCAACTTACAATAAGTACACTTGTCGAAAAAAGAGACAGCAATAGTTTCAGAGTTTTAGAATTGTAATGCTAGTGGTCCCAGTGGTCCCCAAGGGATGAGACACACAAATCAATGTGTTCGTACGACTTACATAGTCGTATGATAGATGCAAGTACCGACAAAGATTTTGGAATTACGTGTAAGTCCATTTTATTGGAAATGAGCCGCAACGAGCCTACTTCCCCCAGACACCAGCGACCGATGTGTTTGCAGGTGCTTGCCTGCTGGCCGGCGTCTTATAAACAATAAAGTGTTCCCTCCTTCCAGGCATCGGACAAAATAACAAAAACACGCCACTAAGTACTGTCTGCTGCTCATTTGTTCTGGACGCATGGCTTTAGTTTTGTGTAGCGGACGGGGGAAACTGCAGGGTGTATTTTATATGTTGGAAATGAAACAGCGATGAATACATGAATAGAGAGAGAGAGAGATAGATAGAGAGAGGTCTCCAGGCTGTGGATGTAGCCTGCGTTGTGATTGTTTTTGTCAGTTTGATTGTTAATTGTTAATGCTTTATTCTATTCATGTAAAAAAAAAAGAGAAAAAACATGCCCATTGGTCAGGTGTAGTCACCTGTGCAAAGGTGGAACCCTGTTTGACCCGCCCCCTGGTCGGTTGGACAGCACAGTTTGACCCTCCCATTGGTCAGTTGGACAACACAGTTTGACTGGCCCATCGGTCAGTTGAACAACACAGTTTGACCCTCCCATTGGTCAGATGGACACCGGAGTTTGACCCACCCATTGGTCAGTTGGGCATCAAGGTGGCGTAACCAGAACCCTTCCTGCACGTGTAGCCCACGTGTCCACCACCTGAAGTCAAAAACCGCTCAGAAACCGGCGCAACAAGTCTTTGGTTTGGCTCGTCCCTGCCTGTAGCTGTCCCGAGGTTCCAATTCCTTTATTCCTTTATTTATCTATTTATCCTCCGAGCCTTCGTGCCGTCCAACACTGGCACCACAACGCAATCCACATGCAGAGAGAGAGAGAGAGAGAGACGGGCCACAGGCTTTCCAATCCGATCTCTAAGACGAATTCAATAAAATCCCTGCAAAGCATAAGAAACGGCTAACCTGCTTAGCCGCACAACGACGGAAGTAGCAGTCCGTAGACGTTCCGTCAGAGCAGGGGTGCTCTTGATGGACAACAGCCGTGAGACGAGTCGGAGAGTCAGACGATTGTTAGAAAAAAAACGACGGGGGATTAGCTTCTAAGGGGCAGCGGTAATACACTGGTATTAGCGACTGCGACTGGGCTTTTAATACTTGTGGTTTATTTACTACTCTGCGTTAATCCCCCTCATTATTACTATTAAGTGGCTATCAGGAGAGGAAGATTAGCGCGGATGAACCATAAAAAACAGGCTTTGTATACATACACACACACTCACACACACACACACTCACACACACACTCACACACACTCTCACACACACACACACACACAGGCGCAAGAAAGTATGACACACACACACACTCACACACAGGCACTACATTACACACGCTGACTCATGCATGCAAGACAGAAATCAAGCACTAGACTACACACACAAATTAATACACACACAAATTAACACACACACACACAGACACTACATTACACATGCTGATAACGCACACACACTCACACACACACACACTCACTCAGTCTATCTCACACCCAGATGTTGTCGTTGGTCTTAGTGAGGGTGCAGGTGTGTGTTCTGAGCGGCGCTCCCCCCCCCGGTGGGCAGGTGGAGGTATGAACCGTATGACCACACATGATCCGTATTCTCCACCCACTGCGGGAGATAAGAGCGGTTGTCTGGGCAACAGGAAGGTCGCTGGTTTCGATCCCCGGGCTCCTCCCCCTCCTAGCTAAGTGTCGAGGACGTGTCCCTGAGCAAGAAGCCACCTAACCCCCTAACTGATCTGCATTCTCTGCCTAGAGCTGTCCAGAGGCTACTCCCCCGCCGCTAATAGGGGGATACTCAGCGCGGCGGTCACCTCCTCGTCGCTTATGTTACTCACGCTACATTTACTCTCTTTACTCTGACCTTTTCCCCCCCCCTGCGGCCAGGCCAGGGTGTTAGCAGCGTGAGTGACAGGGCTGACCTTGTGAGCGGGGAGGATCAGACACACACTTCAGGACTGACTTTTTGTTGCCTCGAGGGTTGGTCATGCTTGGAGCTTCAAACCCAGCAGGGGAAGGGCTCTTATCCAATAGACTATTGTGTTATCGTACTGTAGGGATTTACCTGAAAGAGAAGGAGAGAGAGAGAGAGACAGAGGGCAAGACAGCGAGAGGAACAGATTTATCTTGGCTTATGGATGGAGAAAAGAAAGAAAGACAGACAGACAGATGGAGAGAGAGACAGAGAAAGAGAAAAACATAGAGAAACCGAACGAGACAGCGTCAGAAATATAGAGACAGGAACAGACAGAGAGCCATTAGTGCCAAGGCTCCGCTGAAACGCTCGCTGTCCGGGAGAAATGATTGTCATGAAATACAGTAAGTCAGACCCGAGGATCAAAGTGAGACTCAAAAGAAATGAAAATGTAATGAAAAAATGAAAAAAGATGATGTGAATTAAACCTCTGACTCTCTGTGGCTGAGGGATGACACGGGCATCTATCCAGCGAGCAACCATCTTGGTCTGTAAGGTACTGTACTGTACAACGGCGGTGACCAGAGAGGAGGGATGGTTGGTGACTTCATCGGAATAATGGAAAGGCTCGGAGAGCGAGAGAGAGAGAGAGAGAGAGACAGAGACAGAGACAGAGAGAGAGACAGAGACAGAGACAAGGACAGAGACAGAGAGAGAATATTTTTTCCCATATTTTTTATATATTCTTTTATATATTTTGTATATTTTATTTTTTTAAGTTGATTTACTGACCTGTATATATTTAGTTCTTTATGAGTATATTTTAGATACTCATATTTATACATTTGATTGCAATATTGCAGCTTGGGTTACATATTTCTTTGTTATAGAATATCTGCAATTGTACATTTGTAAACCAACAATTGTAAATTAGATTTGTTTTGTTTTTGTTTTTATTTACCACTCGCTTTGGCATGTAAATGTACATTTCCCATGCCAACAATTGAGAGAGAGACAGAGAGAGAAATTGAATTGAAATTGAATTGAGAGACACAGACAGACAGAGAGACAGAGACAGAGAGAGAGAGAGAGACAGACAGAGAGAGAGAGACAGAGAGAGAGAGAGAGAGACAGAGAGAGAGAGAGAGACAGAGAGAGAGAGAGACAGACAGAGAGACAGAGAGAGAGACAGAGAGAGAGAGAGAGAGAGGGAGGCGATAGTGGTGGGTGAGGTGGGGGGCTGTGGTCCGTATAAATTCATAAGAATTATTTATTTCCCGCCATTTGCTGTTGCTAACAAAGCGCGTGGATTTGTGTGCAGCGTATTTTGTCCACCAACCACAACAACACATCAGTCGCGCTGTTCTGTTCACACGTGGGGAAAACACGACATACAATAGTTCAGTACAATAATAATAAGAATGGGGGTTCGCTTAATGGAATCTGGGGAGAACAGAAGGCTCACACACACACACACACACACACACACACACACACACACACACACACACACACACACACAGGGCAACAGCCTGACATATACAGTAGGTCATAGTGTGACGCACACATGAAGTCTTTGATTCCCTCCTTTGCCGTGTGTGTGTGCATGTGTGTGTGTGTGTGTGTGTGTGTGTGTGTGTGTGTGTGTGTGTGTGTGTGTGTGTGTGTGTGTGTACTGAAAGTAAGATGACAAGTTTCGATTACTTCCCTCACATTTCTTCATTACTTACCGTCGCTGAGGCGGGAGTTTGTGTGTATGCACCTTGAAGTACCTATGAAGCAATCATTTCTATATTGTATGTACACATACACACACCCACGCACAGGCACACATTGCAAGCACACACACAGACACACACACACACACACACACACAGACAGGCACACAAGCAAGCACACACAGGCACACAGGCAAGCAGACACACACATGGGAACACACACACACATATTCACACACACACACACACACACACACACACACACACACAGACAGGCACACAAGCAAGCACACACAGGCACACAGGCAAGCAGACACACACATGGGAACACACACACACATATTCACACACACACACACACACACACACACAGGCGTGCTCGCAAGCACAGGAAGCAACACAATTTTAATTTCAGTAGCTTTCAACAATTCACCCTGAACTTCTTAACGGCCACTGCTATTTCCGTGTCTTCTTCCAATCAAGATGTGGCAATATTTACCCATGTTCCCGCTTCTCGACAGCGGCCATGTTGTTTACTTTGCTCTCTCTTCAATATATTTCCTCCCAACAGTGCGGCCCCGACCACACACACAGACAAAGCGCTCACAGGGATCTTCCTCCGTCGGCCCGATCGCTTCCTGCCGTCCGCATGGTTACCTGCCGCGGGTCAAGCCACACAACCCTCCTGCGGCTACGCTGGCGATGACAGCAGCAGTCGCCGCGGAAACCACTCAGACATCCGTATCCATCCCCCCCCCCGCCCCTCCCCCCCCTCCCCCCAAGGTTTTGGGCATTTAAACGTAAAAAAAAAGAAGAGGAAAACTAAACGGGCAACTGAAACGTGTGTGTATGTGAGTGTATGTCGTCGAGCATAGGAGGACACCAACGCTTCCATGACGAACCACCGACCACCGTCTCGGTGTTCGGGAATTTCCCCCCCCCCCTTGACATGGGAACAAAGGGAAGCGAATAGCAAAGGTATTTTTCTATGTGGTGGGCAGCGAGCAACAAGTAGAAGCTTCTCCGTTCTCCTGCAGCGGAGGAATTCTTTTTTATTCCTCCTCCTCCTCCTCCTCTTCCTCGTCTCCTCCAGGCAGGTGGTGGTGCTCAGCTCTGCCGCCCAGCTGTTCCATCTTAATGCACGAAGCCCAACGCCAACACCGGGATGCTAAATAGCGGTTTCTAGTTTCTAATTCTTTCAATATTTCCCGTCTGTCCCGGATAGATTTGAGTGATACGCAAACTAAGTGAGCAGGAAAATTACAGCCCCAGCTGCTGAAAAAACAACAATATGATTTTTGATGTTTCTTTTTTTTTGTGTGTGTGTGTGTGTGTGTGTGTCGCAAATACGACGAGGAATTCCCGCTCTGTGTGTACCTTGGGTTTAATAAAAGAGACGTTCATAGACGGACACTTTGCAGTTAGCACGTCACACGTAACAACTCATCCTCGAGGCTTTAAAGTGTCACACGCTGGGGCCTAATCCAAAATGTCTGCCAAGAATATGAAGTGATCTGTTTTTCGAAAGGAAAATAAGATGTAATTTCTAATATTCATGCGTTAGTAGAAGCTTCGGTCGAAGACCAGAGCTTGGAGCTTATGGTATGAATTGTGAACAAAAATAAATCGAATTGTTTGTAAAAGAGTATTCTTGGGCTTTAGAAATGTGAATCGCAATTAAGCTTAGAGGCAGTAGCCTGGAGAGTAGTCTGGACAGTGTGTTGGTGTGTGTGTGTGTGTGTGTGTGTGTGTGTGTGTGTGTGTGGCACGGTTGTGTGTGTGTGTGTGTGTTGTGGTGTGTGTGTGTGTGTGTGTGTGTGTTGTACTATAGGATGGAGTATTGGGTGGGCAATGTGTTGTGCCCTGACCAAAGGGTCCACAGACACCCATGAATACAAATCATGGTTCTGTATATATGATCCCTCCACACACGACACACACACACACACACACACACACACACACACACACACACACACACACACACACACCACACACCACACACACACACACACACACACACAACACAACACCACTCATATATTTACTTTCTGGACTTTCTCTTACGTTCTCACTTGGTTCACTTGTGTTTCTCATCACAAAGGATAAAAGTGCTATAAATGCAATGCAATTTTATTCAACCAGTACTGTCAGTGATATATTAGTTGTTTCACTCTCTTTGGATAAATGTACTGACTGTTAGTTGCTTTGGACAAAAGTGTTTGCTAAATTCCCTAAATGTATGCACAAATATAGCATGAAATACAATGAAACACAGTGTGCAGTGCTGTGATGTATGGGGTGACGGCGGTGGAGGCGGGTAATAGCCCGATCAGCCACCGGCGACACAGCAATACCAACACCATGAATACAAAATAAAGTCTCGCTTCCCGTGAGGACCGGAGCTCTGAGAGTCAGAGTCGTTTCTCTGTCGTTTTTCATCCGTTCGCCGAGCCTCACCGATGTTAATAACATGCTTGACAAGACCACGGGAGGGATTCAGACAGAAAGCTTTTCCTGTACGATTATGTCGCGTCTGTCTGAAACCTCTGGAGATGCGGCAATGAGGGTAAGCGTTGCCCCCGCGAATTCGTCGTGTATATTTATATATACGTGCATATATTATACGAGCACCCGGAACTGTGTGAAGTGAATCAGAGATGTGTGAAGATAATATATTCTATAAACATACAGGCAGGCGAAACACCCACTCAGTCAGGCGTTTTAAAAGCGATATTACTTTCGTTCCTTCGGAGAAAGTCGCCCCCAAACTTCAGATTTTTTCTTTTTTTCTCTTCCCCACCTCAGGCCTGTTCAGCTCGGGGCTTTGTGAGGAGAAAAAAAAAAAAAAGGTAATAAATTGGATTTAGAGTCCTCGGCAGTTGTGTGTGTGTGTGTGTGTGCTAATGCCTGTTTGGGGTCCACTTGTGCTGTCCTGATAGGTATTGCGCGATTGCCTGCCAGGAAGTGGAAGTGGTTTCGTCAAAATCATAAATGTCGGTTGGTCACCACGTCTTCACCGAATGCCTCGATTCCATTTTCATGCTCTCAAGATGACATTTCAATGTGGAATGATTTATCCGGTTCACTATGTTGAACAAGGAAAAGAAAACGCAAACTAATGCGCATTTATTTCCGCTTTATTTCAAAGCTATCCGTTTACGACACAAAAAGCAGAAGGGCAGGAGTCCTGTAATTCTCCCGAGACGCGTGAGCCTTATAATACCTGATAATGACCGGATAATGACCCGCGCTGTCCTGCAATTACCTTACTTGGGTTTCCTGTTTTCCTCTCCACTAATTAGTCACAGGCGCTTTTTTTATGACCGCACATGTTCCTCACGAATCGTTCTCGAGAAATTCAACCCACGACGAACATTGCGATGATCCAACGTTTCTGGGCGAGAAATGAAACGTTGCACTCCGACAGCTCGCCAGATTATTTCAATATTTACATGTAGTTGTGTTTTTTTGGGGGTTTCACGGCTGTCTATATTCAGGGCCGGTTGTTGCAAGCCTGCTATATTAGGATAAGCTGGCAGAAATGATCGACAGGGGAACTTGGGAGGAAGTTAGCCCGCGGGTTCGAGAAGCGTATTCGTAGCCTGAAAGTTTCTGGTTCCGATCCCTGGCCGGATGCCTGCAATTGTGCCCTCGGCCTCTCTCAGTTACGGCGGTGTTGGTGTTTGGCTGGGTTAAAGGCAGACTCCTTCATTTCCCCCGTGGGGATGAAATAAAGTTTTCATCATATTCTCATTTTGAATGAACAATTTAATTTGGAGGTAGGGAAGCAGCATTTCTATGTTCGCTGCGACCCAATGATTTGAGTCAGATTGAATTGAATAAAAAATTTAAAAATCCTTCTTTTTCTGTGTGTACTTTTACTTCTTAATTTGCCTTGCCTGTAATGTGTGCAATCTGAGCCATCAAGGCCATATTTCAAGAAGCTGGACGTCCTGGTTAACCAGATGGGTTTTTTAGATACCAAGTTGAGACTAATCTTAGTTCAGTTAACATGGTAACTCATCCTGTGCTCATTAACAAGAGTTCATAGGACAAGTTCTAAATCCTATCGTGCGTGTGTAAGCTCACCAGTGTGCAATTTCCCCTGGCTCGTTCTAAATTCCTCGTGCTCGCGCCCGGCTTAGCTGATTACCATACATTTATGCCCATAAATGAGCATATATGGTCCTGAAACATCACATTTAGCACCACGGAGAACGTGTGAATGAATATGGCAAAATGATGACTTGTTGATGGGATGGACAGAGTGAACAGAAACAATTTAAATAAAGATAATACATTTATCACAGAGCGAGATTACATTTCTGTTCAGACGTGTAATCAAAGTAGAGGACACTTGGTTAGTTAGGAATGTGACCCTAACCCTGAAACCAAACCTTAATATGAAACGCTAACCCTGAAACCAAACCCTGAAATGAAAACCCAAACCCTAATATGAAACCCTAACCCCACACGCTAATATGAAACCCGAACCCTAAACTAAACCCTTATATGGGGGGCACCAGTATAGCTCTGGAGTTAATGGGACCCTGCTGCTGGGTCCCAGCTCTCTCGGGCTTCTGTCCCGCACCTCGAGCTGGTCATGGGCATCCTGCGGCGGCTGGAGGTCACGTTCGCCGCTGAATTGAGGCATTTAGCGGCGTTCCAGAAGCAGCTGTTGGGTTGCAGGGCGGTGAAGCTTCCTGACCCCCCGCCCCCCCCCACCCCCCGCTGCTGGTTCATAACTGGCTCCGCCCCCCTGCCTCCCTGGTGGCTCCGCCCCCCGGAGTCTCCAGCCTCCCTGGTGGCTCTGTGTTGACATTAGTTACTACCTGTCTTTGCTTTCTGTCTCCGGCCCCACCTGTCATGGTGGACCCCATTCCTCGTGTGTTTGCCCTGATTTCATGTTTTCTGTTCTGTTCCCCATGTGTGTATTTTATCTGGTTCCGTAGGTTCTGTGTTCCCATGTGCTTTTTATTTTTGTTTCTCGCTGCCCCTCACCTGTACTTGTCTGCCATTTCATGTTACCCTGCTCTTGCTTGTTCACACCTTGTTCACACATTTCCCCTGAAATGAAAGATTTCTCCCGACTTAGACCTGCCCCGATCCTCTTTTTTGTCCGATCAGATTGTGTTTCGTTCCGTGAGTACCTGTCCCTGTTCTTTTAAGAAAAAAAAATAATAGTTTAAGCTGCTCCCTCCGTTTGGGTCCTCTCCTCTCTCCCACACCACCCCACATGACAATGAAACCCTAACCCCAACACAAATCCTAATATGAAACCCTAACCTTTAAACCAAGCCACAATATGAAACCCTGACACCAAACACTACTAAAAAATTAGAACATAAATTGACAATATGCCCATAAAATGTAGCCCCAGCTCATTTGTCGCTCCAATGATGTTAGGAAATCTTGGATTGGAAGTCGCTCTTTATATCTGTCTGTTGCGCAGCGGCGTATGGAAACACATTTCAATTCAGGCTGCTGTGTGCCTGAAGATATGATACCGTCAAGGACTGCAGGCAATAAACAGCTCAGTGAGAGCTGGGAAACCGCAGCCATATCTCGACTCTCAGTGAAACGTGACGAGTTGGCAAAATCCTGAGGGCGGAGAGAGGACTAGGACACCGCCGAAAAAATGTGCCATTCAAGTTTTAATTTCTCATCCTCTAACAACAACGCTAGATCTGCCAATTCACGTGCACACCTGCTACAGTTGTCGGAATTTACTATTTGAAAGTCTACTAAATCAGACTCAAGTTGTGAAGTTGTTTGGAGACAAGCTGCAAGCGAATCAGCCCCTTCTGATCAGGCACGGAACGGGCGCTGCGCTGGCGGGTGTATTGCCGAGGACCCCTTGGTGGGTGCGTTAGTCGGAGCTCCGGCTACGGTACCGCATCCAGGATCCACACACTAACAACACCTGCTTGTGGATTTTCTCTGCCTTCCAACAAAAATACCGCTCGTTCAAATTAAAGTCCGGGCATGCGTATGTGATCACAATGGCGGGAGCTCTTGAGTCAAAGTGACCTTGTGGGGGGTGTAGGCGTGTGGAGGGGTTATTCTGTGATCATATATAAGTGTCATTTGATCGGTGAGAGGGGTTAAGAGGCCAGACTTGTGTGGCACTTATATTTTCTCCAGGATTGGATTTGTCTGCGTGCCATGCAGTAAGGGGGGGAGGCTTTAAAGACCCTTGCTTATTCCCTCTAAGCCGGTTGACCTCTATCCGACCCCTTCGCTCGGCTCTACAAACAACCGTCCGGAGATCCGAGCTGCAGAAATGAAAACAGCCGACACCAGCACATTCTGTATGGAATCGATAAGTAGCAGCATTTGACCGTAAACGAGTGTGTGTGTGTGTGTGTGTGTGGCGTGTGTGTTTTTTGCATGTGTGGCTTTGCGGTGCATGTCGACAAAGTGTCTCGAGACCACTTGGCGAGAGCTTAAAAGAAAATTAGTGTCTGTTCCGCTATAAATCGCCGGGTTGCTCCAATGCCCCGCGTCAGTGAGTGTTAGACTTAGATGGTCCGACATCTGCGGTTCTGTAACAACAGTCGTGACAGAACACTGCGAAATGTTTCAGGCCCCAGCCCCAGTCGCCAGGGGGGGTGTTGTGCCAAACAGTGACTCCCGAGGAGCTGGAATCACTTTTGGGCAAGAGAAAAATCAGTGCGTTACTGGACGTATGGCCCTTTTAAAGGGTATGTCAACTGGTTAGAAGGACTGGGTGGGCTATAATCATTTAAATATAACCCCCGTGAATGGAAAAAAAATTATTTTGAGGCATAAATAACCTTTCAGTCACAACGTTGGAGTTGGAATCCCGTTTTTGGCAAGTGGGAAACTGTGTTTTATGGGTTGCATTGACCATTTAAAGGGTGTGTCAACAGGTAAGAAGGACTGGGTGGGCTATAATCCCCCAGGTTGAATAAGGATATGTTTTTAGGTACATACGCCATATTCCCGATGTTATGTGTGTGTATACATATATTATTTTCCAGTGTATATCTATATATGCGTATATTCAATGCATATAAAATAAAAAGCTCTAAGACTGTAAATAGTGTGGATATTCTGATTCTTTCCCTTTAATCGTAACAGCGAGAGCTAAACTCATGTCCGCCGTCGAGCAGGTCTGGTAGAAAATGTGAAGAGAAAAACGCACCAAAAGTTATTTGTTAGCGGCAGCTGTAATACCATGAAAGAGTCGGGGTGTAGCGTGTCGACAGGAGAACACAACGTCTCGTGGCATCCTAATCGTCTCCTGTCCTCTCCTGTCCTCCATCTTCCCACGGACTGTTGCGGTCGCCTTGGTGTCCGTCCAACATGTCTCCTTGTGTTGTCCCGCTGCACGATTTTCCGCACTTTTGTGTGTTTATGTGAGTCGGTGCCAGTGTCTCGCCGCCGCCGCTACAGATGAGGAGATACGGCCGGGCTAACGAGACGCGACAGAGACCGAGCGGTTTCCAAAGCTAACTGCGCAGCGGGAACGCCGCGCGGCCCGGCTATCGTGTATCAGAATGAGGAGAACATTAAACAACCAGCTTAGAAAACAACCACGGTTCAGACGCAACGCAGGGTCGTTGGCGAATGACGACGGAATTACCGCAGAGGCACGGGGGGGGGGGACTCTCTCTCTCTCTCTCTCTCAAACTAAACACTTATATATTTATAGTTATTTATATATTTTTAGCCCGAGCAGTAGCTGGCGTACATATTGCTGGCTGGGAGTCATGATGGTAACGGCTTGGAAATAGCACCGTAAGTCCACTATTGTGACGACAACGGTTTGCGAGCACTTGGCCAGAAAACTGCTCTCTGTGATTGGCGGCTTCAGACTTTGACCACGGGACGCCGAGAACCGCACCCCCGGACGCTCCCACTTTTATTTGGCCCGCTGATGTGATTGGACAATTCTGGGGGCAAAGTATTATGGGCCCAAGTATAATGTGTGTGTTATTAAGTGTTCTTAAGATTTAGGCGCCTGCAGTGTGTGTTGCGTTGCTTGTGTGTGGGGCGGGTGACTCGACGACAAAGACCGTGACCCAAACCGACCGAGCCAGCCGTGGCCTCCGGGGGGGGAGGGCGGACAGCGGTTTTTCTCGTCTCGCTCCACCTATTTTGTTGTGGTCGTGGAAGTTTCTGTTTTGGTCGAAGCGACTCTAAATGAAACCGGTGTTGTGTCGTATTAGAGGTCTCTGAATGAACACGGGGGGGCCCCTCGGCGGAGGGCTTATCTCCTGCTGTGCAGAGCGCAGCGCTCATCGATTCCCTCGAGCAAGGCGCGGCGTGCACAACACAAACTGTACGCTTCATTCACTGTTGAAGAAGTTGGATTGGCCCCTGGATTGGATTGCCCCCCCCTCCCCCCCACCGCCTGTTTGGCCTCTGCGGCACAAAGTATAAAATCCAGCATGGATTCCCTTCACTGCAGCGAGCATCGGTTGGCAGAACTGCTGGCTGGCAGAAGTGCTCGGAAATTGGGCCGTTGTGTAGTTCAGTGCTTTCTCCGTTTGCACCGTTGTTGGCTCCGCCTGGCAACATATATTATATTTTGTGTATTTTCCCTTTTGTGTGTGTGTGTGTGTGTGTGTGTGTGTGTGTGTGTGTGTGTGTGGGGGGGGGGGGAGCTACAACAAACACAATGTGTTGGTTTCCAAAGTCAATATCCGTTTTTCATTCGTGGGGGAATGGCCTTGTGCCTCACAGCGCCACGTAAACACACCCGCATTAAGCACGGCTTAATGAGACTAGCGTGGCTTGTTTTCAGGAAGCGGGCCACTAACTGTATCCTTGTGTCGGCATAAAAGATGTATTTGTTTGTGTGTGTATTGCGCTCACGTCACCGGCGCTTATGAGATTATGGAAATCTATGTCACTTCTTGTTTTGTTTGTGTTTGCTTACCAAACACTGCGGAGATGTGCTTGGTTTGCAGCCATTTTCTTTTGCTATTTCATTTCCATTTTTACATTTTCAATCCCTCTCTCCACCCTCGATTCGCTGACCTGTCGAGCTGGAAGACAATGGCGCTGAACCGTTTTGAAGATCCGAGCATTGTTCAACCCAGTAGGACACGGAGGAGGGCGACTTGGAGACGTACGTGTGTGTGTGTGTGTGTGTGTGTGTGTGTGTGTGTGTGTGTGTGTGTGTGTGCGGGGAGGGCGTGTGAGGGGGGGGTGAAAGGAAGGCAAGGTTGACAGGGAAGACGTGGTACACTCAAATCACGGAGGGACCTGTGGAAGTAATTTCTCTCCCTCCAGTGAAGAGTGTTCAATGCATTTCCAATGAAGATTGAGTTGTGTTGCTGTCACGCAGAGACACACACACACGCACGCACACACACACACACACACACTCACACACTTAATCACAACGTCCTTGGCTGCAAATGGAAGAAGCTGTGCGTCTGAGTTGAGTGGAACGTATTCTACGGACACAAAAATGGCTCCCTCGAGTTTTCCGCTTTCATTGACTGTCCCTCACTCTCCTCCCCTCTCTCTCTCTCTCTCTCTCTCTCTCTCTCTCTCTCTCTCTCTCTCTCTCCTTTCTCTGACTCAGCAGATCCATGTGGAGAGAGGCAATAAGCTGCTGGTGGCCATGTGTCTTTGTGTGTGTGTGTGTGTGTGTGTGTGTGTGTGTGTGTGTGTGTGTGTGTGTGTGGTTGTGTGTGTGTGTGCTTCTTTAACAAGAATGTGTGTGTGTGTGTGTGTATGTTCTTGTTTGACACGCATTTGTGTGTGCGTGACAAGCATTTGTGCATGCATGCATTGTGCAACCCTTTCGTGTGGGTTTGACGAGCATGTGTGTTGTGTGTGTGTGTGTGTGTGTGTGTGTGTGTGTGTGTGCGTGCATGCATGTGTGCGCTTTACGAGCATTTGTGTGTGTGTGTGTGTGTGTGTGTGTGTGTGTGTGTGTGTGTGTGTTGGATGGGATTCATTCGGTATTCTGTTGAGTCAATGATTGGCACCACAAGAGAGTTGTTTTACTTTGTTTCTCTCCGACTCACCTGCCTGCCACCCACCCTTCCCACCACCTCACCCTTCCCACCCTCTCACCCTCTATCTGCACCCCTTTCATTTCCCTCTCTCCCTTCATCCTCCCCCTCTCATCCTAATCGTCTCCTGTCCTCCATCTTCCCACTGCGCAGTGG
Organism: Coryphaenoides rupestris; assembly: GCA_002895965.2. NCBI lineage: Eukaryota > Metazoa > Chordata > Actinopteri > Gadiformes > Macrouridae > Coryphaenoides > Coryphaenoides rupestris. The sequence goes on along the minus strand of PIJE02003182.1, from coordinate 27,865 downwards.
GAAGATGGAGGACAGGAGAGGACAGGAGACGATTAGGATGCCACGAGACGTTGTGTTCTCCTGTCGACACGCTACACCCCGACTCTTTCATGGTATTACAGCTGCCGCTAACAAATAACTTTTGCTGCGTTTTTCTCTTCACATTTTCTACCAGACCTGCTCGACGGCGGACATGAGTTCAGCTCTCGCTTCTGTTCCTACACACAACATTCACCTATCACACACACCCACATCCCACACAAGCAGATACTTACAATACTATCATGTTATTCCGCGTGATAATTTTTCCCTTCCGTCTTAGTGTTGGATTTCAATATTAGTGCATACTCGATCTGATTGTAAGGGAATTGCTGTTGGGACATTTGTTTTTTAACATTCAATTGTCTTATAGAAAATTTCTTCAATTACGTCCGTTGCATCCACTTACTGAGTCCGGCATTCCCTCTCCCGTCTCTGGTTTTGTCCTTTTTGAAAAGCGCTCCGTGATATCAATTTATTTTCTTACTGGTGAACGTGAAGCATCATTTGCATCCTTTTTCTCTTCCTTCCGTGTGTGTTTTTTTCGTGTCATCTCTCTTTCTTTCTTTCATTTTTCTCTTTCTTTCTCTTCTCCTCTCCAACTTCTTTCCTGACCACAAAGCCGTCATCTAGACTGTGTAGCTTCCTCTGTTGTCCCACTCATTCCATCGTTTCACTCTCTTTTTCTCTTAGTTTCTCTTAGTTTCTTTGGCTTATGGAGTTCCCCATTGCTATGTTACAGCTCTTTTATAGTGATTCTTTTCTTCTTTCTTCGCTTCTTAGAACATTGTGCTTTCGTTCCGGTCCCCCTCCCCGCGGGTGCCGCTACACTTACACCTTGAAATTTGGTCGGTCAGCGTTTCGATCTTATTCGGTCTGCTTGTCCTTCTTCTCTGTTTCGCGTTCGTCGTTGGTTTTGGGGTGGGAGAGTCTGCAAGGTGTTTCGCTCTCTTTATGTATTTCTCAGTTGTTTTTTCTTTTTTTTCTCTTCTTTTTTTCGGTAATCGTTATTGTCCCTCGCTACCCTTCTGATTATTGCTCTCGATTTGTTATTTCGCATCGGTATGAGATGATTGAGTAGAGAGATTCTTTTTTTGAGATGAAGTATTCTCTTTAGATTCGCCGAGACGCTGAGAGATTTAATGGAGTAGAGACAACAGCGACAAACGATATGTTAGTTAGAGCTTGATGACAGTGGAATCCGAGTTACGGCCACTCGATGACCCTAGATGAGATGAACTGGTACCCAGGGATGATGATCTCCATCGCTTCTTCTGTAATAGAAGAGAGATGATGACAGTGTTTGAGACAGTGATTGACATCGTAGATGAGAGACAGTGTTTCACGGAGAACATGATGAAAGACAGTCGCTATAATTAGGACCAGGAGAGAGCACTGCTATTCGCTGTACTGGCTTCACTCATTGTTGTAGAGTAGATTCTCTGTCGCTCAAGATCTAAGTAGATTGAACAGCAGAGTAGATTGATTCAGGAAACGTCGTGACAAAAGATCGAGAATGCACATGAAGATGCGAGTGACCCTCAGGATCTCTCGATATCATTTGCTCGTCTGTGAGCATAACATGATGAGATCTCAGATTCGACGAGACTTAGTTGTTTGCGAGTGTACTTCAGTCATATCGCTCAGTATGAGATTCATGGTTGAGTAGATCAGATCTTGAGACAGAGAGACAGACAGAGAGAGACAGAGAGAGAGAGAGAGACAGAGAGACAGAGACAGAGAGACAGACAGAGAGAGACAGAGAGAGAGACAGAGAGAGAGACAGAGGGTGAGAGAGGAGACAGAGAGAGAGAGACAGAGAGAGAGACAGAGAGACAGAGAGAGAGACAGAGAGAGAGACAGAGAGAGACAGAGAGAGAGACAGAGAGACAGAGAGAGAGAGAGAGAGACAGAGAGAGACAGAGAGAGAGAGAGAGAGAGAGAGAGAGAGAGAGAGAGAGAGACAGAGAGACAGAGAGAGAGAGAGAGAGAGAGAGAGAGAGACAGAGAGAGACAGAGAGAGACAGGAGACAGAGAGAGACAGAGAGAGACAGAGAGACAGAGAGAGACAGAGAGAGAGAGAGACAGAGAGACAGAGAGACAGAGAGACAGAGAGAGACAGAGAGAGACAGAGAGACAGAGACAGGAGAGACGAGACAGGGAGAGACAGAGGAGACAGAGAGAGACAGAGAGAGAGAGAGAGAGAGAGAGGAGATGAGACAGAGAGAGACAGAGAGACAGAGACAGAGAGAGAGAGAGAGAGAGAGAGAGAGAGAGAGGAGAGAGAGAGAGACAGGAGAGGAGAAGAGAGAGACAGAGAGAGACAGGAGAGACAGAGAGAGAGGAGACAGGGAGAGACAGAGAGAAACAGAGAGAGAGAGAGAGAGAGAGAGAGAGGGGTGGAAAAAAGCCATCCCTCACCACCTGCCCGGCTATTTGGCTCGCGCTCAGTCTGCCGGGGAATGTCCTCTGTCTTCTAAACCTGTGTCTTTTTATCCTTTCCCTTTCATGAAGAGCCCTGTTTGTTTTTTTGCTTAAGTAGTTAACGTTCTGGGCAAACACGAGAATTGTTTCATTACGTGGGTTTTAAAAAAATAAAATAAAAAGACGAAAACACACTTCGGTGAGTCAGCTCCTCTCAAGGTGCGGACATCGGCATGCTGAGCGTAACCTTAGTGACCCCTGTTGTTTATGGCAGGAAATAAAATATACGATGTGAGCTGTGTTGTGTGTGCCGACGACTCAACATGGGGTCACGTGGGGGAAATGGATCACATTGACTGAAATCGTTCTTTTAATATTCATTATAACTCGCTGTGTTAGACGTTCTCATATTTAGCTCTCTCGAACCAACAGTAATTCTAATTCTTCTTTCTTTCTTTTTTTCTCTTTTTTTTCCCCCCGAAATGTTTGTGACGTCTGTTTTTGTCAAATCATCAACCGCCATCTTCTCCCCGGACCGGCTGTTCCTGAAGAAAAACAGGAAATGAGTTTGAACGTTCTTAATGAGGTGGAATGATTGTGACCTACGGCCGCGTCTCCCGTCATAGCAAAAAAAGAAGAAGTCATGGTAACCCGCAGAAAAACCCACAGAATGACGAAGAACCCCTCGATGGTGCCGTTGGGCAGAAAAGACCCACAGACTGACGAAGAACCCTCTCTAGACTCGGTGCCGTCCTGGGCCAGGGTTGGGGCGATAACCCAACTGCCTCTCTTGCAGCTCTCTGGTACCTGTGTTTCATTGACTGGTGATTCGGCACTGGCTCACGTCCTGCGAAGTGGGTTCCTGGCGCGCCTGCTGCTACCCGTGTCCCCTCCCCCTCCCCCCCCCCTCTCAACTAGTCCTCCCTTTTGTGCCAAGCGCTGCGTCCGGCTGCCTCTGTGCCGCCACGTCCTCGTCCGGGGTCTCCCACATCTCTCACCCTTCTGCACCTTGCTTTTCCTCATACTCCTTGCTCTTGGACCTCAACGGGTCTCCCTCATTTTGCCCTCTTCCTTTCCGATTTTTTTGTTCTCATCGTCAAGGTCTCCTTGGCTCTCTCCTCCATTCATGTCTGTACATTTCAACTACGACTGTCCTCTTATAGGAGGACCCATCGCTCTTGTCTCCCTAGTAGACAGGACCTTCGCACAGATTGTGATGTGGACACCTTTCAGGCACAAGTCGTGTTAACTATACAGGACTTCTTGCCATAGATTTGTTCTCGAGGACCATTAATGTCCTTGCATCTACAATCTTTTCAATCGCCTTCATGTACCGGATACACCTCTCTAAGCCCTTCTCCCTCTTGGTTGTCCGATTGCTCTATATACCTCAACGGACCTTCGGCCTCCTCACCAGTCAGTCCCTCTCTTGCGCTTTCTCTCTCCGCATCGAGATGTGTTCTCTCCTGAGTCCAAAACAACCCCCCCTCCCTACTCCGTTCTCAGCCCAAGATCTCTTTCTCTGTGGTTCTCTACCCTCCTCTTGGTTGTCCCGGTGTTTCCCCTCTTCCTCGTCAACTCAAGTCGACGAACCGCGCAATCCCAGTCAGTGATTCAGTCAGACCCGCAGGTGTACCCAGCGGGCGGCTTTCTGATGATTAGCCCGTCTTTTAACACGTCCTCACATTGATTGCGAACGTTTTATTGGGACTTTGGTTTTGTGCGTGCTGGTCCTCCGTGTTGCCCTTTGCTTCGTATGCGTGTGCCGTGTTGTGTACTAGTCCCTTCATTCGTCTGGGATCGCTCAGCGTGCCCTACACATAATGACTTTGCAGAATGGCCTCTAACTCCTCTGTCTTCTTAACTGACCAGCGCTCGCTCTCTACTGCTTCACCACTTCACAGCCGCTCTCACTCTGTCTCTGTCGCGCGAGATCTGCAGCTGTAAATTACCTGGTTTCTTCTCTCGAGGGCGCCTCATCTCATTAGTGTGCAGCACGCCTCTGTCGTCTCTCCGCTCTCTCTCTTTGGAGTAAGCAAGCATTAGACAAACTTCATCTACTCTTATTATTCATCACTCCGTTATCGCGCGTTTAAGATTGGTCCACTCTCTCGCTGCTCGTAGAGTAAAAATGACATACGATCTGTATGGTGATGTTATCTGTAACAGTCTCTTCATTTAGGTCCGCCCTACTGGGTCCGCTACAAATTCAGCGTCCTGGTGACATCGTGCGTCCGACCTTCTGTGCCGTGTTGTTGCTGCTTTTCTTTGTTGTCTTTGGTGTGTCTTGCTTCTGTACCTCTGTAGTGGGTCTTGTGTCTGCCCGTGTTCTGTACTTTGTAGTGGGTTGTGCCTCATATGCGCTCGCTTGCTGTCAACTTTATGCGCGATGCGTTTACGGTCCGCCACGTGCATCTGGGTGCTCACTGCTCACTGTCCATCTGTCAACGCTGGGCTTTTGTCAATCTTTCTCTCTCCTATCATCCGTCGGTGTCCTCTGATTTGCCCTTCATACAACCGATTGTCGCTCCTCTCTCCTCAGCGTTGGGCAGGGTGGGAGCGGTTCTGTTGCCCGTCACAGGAGTTGACAGACTCCGGGAACAGTGTACCCGAACGAACCCCAGGAGGAGGAGGATAACTGTGGACGTTTTTAGTTTAAGTATATGGTATAAATATATATATATACCATTACATTCACAGTGTCTGTACGATACCACAGCGGCGTGTACACCACCCCCAGTGGGAATCGAACCCATAACCTTGGCGGCGTTAGTGCTTTAGCCTAACTTTAGCCTTTGTGTTTTGGCTAAATGCTGTATGGAGCTAAACAACTCTGAGGGCAGGTAAGTTGTGAAATCACCGATCTGTGGCTGAATAGCGACGCAAGGTTCACCTCGTAGTCCCTGAACCTCTCGGCAAAAGAGTCTTTGTCAGTTTATCTTCATCAAACCGCCGGCAATGGGAGCCAATCAGGACGGTGACACCCACCCACCACCACCACCTCCACCATTCACTCCATTGATCCGAGTTACTTACAGGATCCATTTAAAGCGAGGTCGGAGTGAGCAATTTGTTCTCATTATTTTAAATAATGGAGACTCAGCAACTCGGCCGTTTTTGTTAAACCTGATGTCGTGGTGAACTATTGGCTTTTAAAAGAAAGGAGAGCTGATGAATTATACGGCGGACGGGATGCGGTCCGGAATAACTTTGAATAAACGTTCCTCTCCGTCGTGTCGGCTGCTGACGGGCCCACGGCCGCCGCAGCGCCTTCAGAGGATGACGGCGTCTCTGTCACGTCGCTTTGCATAAGATGGTTACCAGTTGCGTGGCGCGTACTTGATAGCAGTACAGGAGAACGCCTGAAAGGTTTAGTGCGTCGCGGTTTGTGGTAGTTTATGAGAAAACTTTATGTAATATAACAGAATATAAATACACATCGAGGATGACTAACTCATTCACGAATAATGGAGTCACTCATCATTTTCACACGATGGTATTGACCAAAATGAGTTGATCATATCAATGGTTTTGATCGTCGCATGTTGAAAATCAGATTTCAACGTAATATTTTTGATTAAATCAGATTAAACGTGTCAATAGTCAATGTTAATGTTGGAAGCCCCTGCAACGCTATCCCGTTATCCGAGTCACTGGAATGTTCCCCGGGCGGGATTTGAGACGTTTCATCTCAATTTCCCGATGCTCGCTCCAAAAAAGCTCAGACCTTTCTTTTTTATTACATTTCCTTATCAAGTAGGGATATTTTGTCCAAAAAGTACACAACCTTTTCCCCCCCCCGGCATCCGGAGAGGTATTTTCCAGCTGGCTGTGGTGCAATAGATGGCAAACCGCAATCAGGAATAAGCAACACAGTAGTTCTGAACGCGGGGTCTCCAACACATGGGTTAGGGTTAGCGTGTGTGCAGAGACGACGCCATTTGCGGGAGTAAATCACAAGAATCAAATGACGTTTACCGTTGAGAAGATTGTCAGGCTGCAAGTTCAACGATTTTCGCGAATAAAAAAAAGCGTTTGGATTTCACGCGCTCCGTTCCGCACGTGTTTCTGTTTTAAACGCCGTTTATGACCATGAGAGTACGCCCCTGCAGCGCGGGTCTATTCTCTCTCTCTCTCTCTCTCTCTCTCTCTCTCTCAGCAATTCCTGTTGTCACACGACTCAACGCAAACAGCCGCCAATGTGATGATTGGAACGAGAGCGGTTGCCAGCCTCCACCGGCCACTTGAAAAGCGTCTATTAGAGAAAAAGCATCTTGCCAGGGGGGGGGGATACGTTGGGGTTCTGGCTTCGCGGTGCACGACGGACAGACTGGCCCGGGGTCTCTCTCTCTCTCTCTCTCCATCTTGGGAGAGAGAGAGAGAGAGAGAGAGAGAGAGGAGCGATGCAGTTTACGCTGGCACTCTCGCTCACGATGAGCACACCAATAACAATTTGTACGTCAAGTACTTTTTATTTTCCTCTTTTCAGAGCTGTGGTTGCCCCCCTCCTCCTCCCCCCCTGCAGAGGCCCCCCCCCACCCCGCCCCCGGCCCCCCCCCCCCCCCCCCGCTGGCTGCTCGACGAAAACACTTTTATTAAGTCTACTTTACGATGCTTCGTTTTCAAATTCCATTTCGCTTTCTGCGGCGGAGAGAGAGGACTCGGTCCCGGTGGATCGTGCGATCACCAGACCTACAGTAGTCACCTATAGTAATGTACTTGCCACGACTACAAGCACAAATTGTTGAATTCAATCTGTTTTCAACGCACTGTGGAAATATATATCGCGAATATAAGTACTCATCCGCACACATTTCATGTCATTTCTCCCCGGGAAGCACATGATGAACCTCTTCCTTGATAAAAGGTGCACTCACCCCCTTCATCATCAGACCCTTTTTGTCACAGGAAAGTGGTCTTTCCTCACTCTCTCCGAACCCACGGCTCACTTGAGCGCCACATCTGTGCAGACATCTTCTCCACGCCTCCACCACCTGCAATGGCTCATGTCCCAGAGAGAGAGAGAGAGACAGAGAGAGGGAGAGAGAGAGAGAGAGAGAGAGAGTAGGAAAGAGAGAGAGAGACAGAGAGAGGGAGAGAGAGAGAGAGAGAGAGAGAGAGAGAGAGACAAAGCGAGAGAGACAGAGACAAAAAAGAGAGGGGAAGAGAGAGAGAGAAAAAGAGAGAGAGAGAGAGAGAGAGAGAGAGAGAGAGAGAGAGGAGAGAGAGAGAGACACACACACACACAGAGCGGGAAAGAGAGAGAGAGAGAGAGAAAAATAGAGAGAAAGAAAGTGAGAGACAGAGACAGAAAGAGAGGAGGAAGAGAGAGAGAGCAATAAAGAGAGTGAGAGAGAGAGAGATAGAGGAAAGAGAGAAATAGAGGAAGAGAGAGAAAGTGAGAGAGAGAGACACACACACACACAGACAGAGAGCGAGAAAGACAGGTCTTTGCCCAAGCAAAGAGGTGAAGTGGATGTTCTTTCCTTGATGCCTGCCGTCCCGGGTTGCCAGATTTGCTCATTCCACATGTGGTCTTATTAGCTGGTGCCCTCCGAGCTGCCCGCTCCATTACCAAGGGCATTTTCTTTTTAATCTGGTCGCCAACAGGCATTTTAATTTGGTTACGCCGGCTGCCAGACGCCTCCAGAGCCTCGGTGACTTGGGCTCCGGCTCCGGCTCCGGCTTCGAGATCTAATCGACGAAGGGCGCGGCGCACACATTAGATGCAGGTGCGCCCGCATGGTGCTTTGGTAAAACAGAAAGGTTGTTGTTATATCAATCTGCTATTGATAATGTTCGTCGTTTGGGGAAGATCAGAGCCAATCGAGTCCAAATGTGAGACCGGGGCACGGATATTTCTTCAAAGCCCCACGAATGCAAGCCCTCCCATATTTCAATTCAAAGTTACATATACTGTAGTTTACTTTGACAGTCTTAGAAAGTATACGTCCCCTCATTCTTTATCTAATAACCTACAATAACCTGACACAATAACACCGTTCCATTTACTTTTAAAGAACCACACCAGTTTAAATGTATGCGCATTGCTTTGTTCTTTTTGTGTGTATAGCTGTAACTAACATAGAGAACTACATCGCCGGTGTTTACCGACCCCCAATGATGACCGATGCTTAATGGTTGGTTGCGCTCCACCCGTGCGATAAGAACAATAACACCAACACAATGACATGAAAGTAATAATATAAAGTTAAAATATACGGGCCTCCGGGAGTCTTACAGTCGGGTGGATTTTTTCCGAAGGGATAAAAGTGCTACGGTGGCGGAAGCTGTCACAATAAAGCATTTGGCACAATATACTTAGAAGGAGCAGTAGGTCAATGCGCCAAAACACTAAATTAAAGGAGTTTGCGCTTTTTCCTCTTCCATATTTTGTGTGGACTTTTATTGGGGAGGCCGCCACCGATCCCGTTGGCCACGAGTCGGACACACGTGGGAGATTTGGAACGATTCACAGCAGCTACGCCCGCCTGTGGCCGGGGACAACTCCGCGTGAAGGTTATTGAAAGGCTCGTGAAATAAGCGGGTGGTCGGGCGGGCTTATAGGCGTCTTCCTCAAGGACGGCGGCCAATGGGGGTGGCCAATGTCAAGCGCAAATATTTCATCGGGATGGAGAGTCGATGGAGAGGCGGTAGGGCTTAGAGCTGCAAAACTGAGCTTGAACATAACAACACATAACACGAGGTTCTGATTCCAGGAGGCGGGATTTCAACAATTCTTAGGATTTCAGCAATTTCTTCAACAGTTTCCTGATGAGAACGAAGGCATATCTTAGTTTAGTCCAGTAGCCGTGCTTCCCTGGTACATAGGAGTAGCAGACCTTTCATCATCACAGTAGGAACAGAGGCACAGAGGAGCACACAATGTGGGCACAGGACCACCATAGGCCATCCAGAGAACCTCTTGTGCAGGATTGACATTTCCACGAAAAAAGCGTTGATCCTCGTACCCCCACGAGGAGCGGTGGTCCCGTGGCAAACCACCGCCGCCCCCACCCAGCCCCTGCAGATGTGTATGGGAGTCATGCCGCGAACGGAAAGCGGTTCTAGATGCAGCTGGTCCGTAGAACCAACCGTAGAACCACCACCCACCACACCACCACCACCACCCCACCCCATGACATGACATGAGCGGTGCTGAGAGACCCATTATTGTTAACCACGGTGGAGCATTCGCTGTGTGCGTCACCGATTGCGTAGAGTTGTGTAAACCTTCGCCTGAAAGGATGTTCTGTTATCTGTGTTATTTGTGTGTTATTTGTGTGTTATTTGTGTGTTATTTGTGTATTATTTGTGTGTTATTTGTGTGTTATTTGTGTTATTTGCGTGTTATTTTGCGCCGCTTTATGTCAACCCGAGGTCGCCCCTCCGTTGTGCTGGAAAAATAAACGGAGAATACAAAGAAAGATGTTTTCTGATAAAAAAAACCAACGCTGCTGCTTAATGTGAGAGCGGCGGGAATTCATTGACATACGTTTTTTTATTTTGGTTTTTTTATTTGCTTGAATTCTCGATGCCTTCTGTGTTGTAGCTGTAGGTGGTTAGCACATTTGTAAATCAGAATGAATTAACGCTGCTGTCGGCAAGATTCAAAGTTTAGCGAGAGAGGAGAGAGAGAGAGAGGAGAGAGAGAGGAGAGAGAGAGATGAGAGAGAGAGAGAGAGAGAGAGAGAGAGAGAGGAGCAGAGTAGAAAAGAGGAGAAGTCCCTCCAAACGCTTTAGCCTTCATGGTTAGCCCTTTCAGCGACCGTACCATAAATCACCGGGGTTGTCCGTGACGGGCCGGTATAAGGTTCTCCTCCTCCGCCATTATTGACAATGTTGTCTATATCGTATGTCCCGCCCCCCTCCTCGATTTTGATTGGCTGACAAGAGAGACGTGACAGAGAGACACGCAGCCTAAATCCTATCTTTGCTGTAGGAACATTGATCACTGTGTACTCGGTTTCAATCTATATTATTATGTTGCTATTACCATCGATTGCTGTCACTGGTACTTTAGTTTTCTACGTTTTCAGATTTTTTTTTCTCGGGAAATGATGAGAGAAATAGGAGTAATCCAGAGAGACCACAGCACAGCGTCATAATGTTTTGTCCCGCTGCCAACACCAAGTCCCCCCACTGAGTGTGTAAGCAAGCAAGTCGGTGATAAATAACAAGACACAATAAAGTCAATAAACAAGTCACTTGAGAGGTCACTGGGAGCGCCGTGGGCCTCGTCATCATCTCTTTAGACGACAGCGGCGGTTGGGGGGGGGCGGGGGGGGGAGGACGGCGTTTTTAAAAACCATTATCCACCGCTGGAATAAAGCAGAACCACAACAACCGTATGCTTGTGCTTAAAAATCCGAGTTTTGTTTTTAATGACTTTGGTTTTTTTTTGTATCTTTTCAATATATATTTATATATATATATATATATTATTCCTACAAACAACATGGTTCTCAGCACTTTGAAAAAAAAAAAAGTTCACTTTCCTCTGTAAATCAAGAAAGCTACGGTGAAAAAACAAAAACGGAAACACAAAGTACATAAACGGGCGGGGCGGGGGGGGAGGGGGAGGGGGAGGGGAGGGGGGGAAACGAAGAAAAAAAAGATTTGAAAAAACAGGAAACAAACAGGAGACATGAAAAATAACTAATTTGATAAGATTTAAAAAAACAACTTCTATATCCTGTACAAACACTATGGCCCAATAATTTAAGAAAATAGTGTCTCTAAGATCGTCCGTATTGCTTTGTACCTCCGCCCCCCCCCCCCCCCCCCGAGGTCAAGTCCCGCGCTGTGCAACAAACCGGCTGCGGTTCCAGTGACCGCCACACGGGGGGGGGGGGGGAGTCCAACTGTCCGTATCCGTAATCCGTAATCCGTACTCGTCGGCGTAAAGTTTTTTTTCACGCCACCAATTCGAGGAGTGGGGAGGTGGAGGTGGAGGTGGGAGGTGGGGGTCCGCACACAAGCTCCGTGTCGAGCGTGTCGAGCGTGGACACAACGTTAAAAGAGAGAGAAACAGTCCTGTTTTTTTGGGGGGGGGGTGGTCGTCGGTCTCGAATTCGATTCGCTTCAATCTGCTGTCCGTTGTTCTTCTGCGTTAGCTTTTCCGCGTCTGTTTTTTTTTTCGTTTCTGGCAGTAACAATACAAAGAGAGGGGGATGTTCACACGACTACAGTACTGTAACTCCTTATGTAAAACCAAGGTATTTTTTTTTTGCCATTATTACTCTCTACGGTATTATTACTATCACCATCACAGATAGACCAAGTGCATTGTGGGTGTGTGTGTTTGTGTGGAAGGAAGAGTGCGTGTACTGTATGTGACTGTATCTGTCGCCTGCTCACCTGTGTGCACATGTTTACGGGCGTGTGCGTATATTCACGGTGTGTGTGTGTCGTCTGTGTGTGTGCGTGTTGATGTGTGCGTTTCGTCAGTGTGTTCAGTGCTCAGAGCTAGTCTTCTCGAAGGAGAAGCTGGGGTAGCGTCAATAGCTTGGGGTTGGTGTTGGGCGAGCCGGTGTCGGGGCCCGCTCCCGGACCCTCGCCGGCCCCCAGGTCAAAAGAGTCCTTTATGGAGTCACTAGAGGGCGCCCTCCTCCGCAGGTGGCAGGTGTCCCGGCTGGGCAGCTGCGGGGGCATGCCCGGGCCCCCCGGCCCCCCGGCCAGAGGCTGGGGCCCGTCCGGGGGTCCACCGAGATGCACGGCGGGCTCATCTTCTTCTTGCGCCGCGGCGAGGGGAAGGGCATCATCTGCGCCGGGGAGCAGGAGGTCTGGAGGCTGTCGGCCCGCGACGCGAAGCCCGAGGAGGCGGAGGTGGAGCCGGAGCCGGCGAGGGACACGCCTCCACCGAGTGGCGCCGCGGGTCGTCCAGCCAGGAAGGGCGGGGCGCGGGCGGGGCAGCGGGGTGGCGCGGCCGGGCACCTCGGCGCTGTGGAACCTCTTCAGCTGCCGCGGGCCCACCGCCGCCGCCGCCGCCGCCCCCAGCGCCGCCGCCGCCGCCAGAGCCTGGTACCCCCCGTAGCCCTCCTCGGAGCCCAGACCCCCGGAGCCTGTCAGCTCGTGGCTGTAGGCCGGCTGTAGGGTCGTCCCGGTGAGGAGGGACACCTCGCGGTCCGTCTCGGCCGACTCGTCCCGCCGCGGCCACTGCTGCTGCTGCCGGGGGGCCGGGGGGGAGGGGGGAGGCGCGGGGGAAGACTTCGGGGAGTAGGGGGGCGGGGGGAGCCGCACGCCAGCGCCCCCCGTGGGTCGCGCCGGTCCGGGGGCCGCGCCCGGGGTCCCCGTGACCGGGCGCAGGGCCGGCTGCTGGAAGGGGTGCGGGGGGCGGGGGGAGGACGGGGGGCCGGTGGTGGCCTCATAAATGGCCAGGGAGGCCCCGCCTCTCTCGCCTGCGTCTGAACAGAGCGCCTCCTGAGAGCCAGTAGACAGCGCCACCTGGTGGGGAGGGGGGGGGGGGAGGGGTTGCGGGAGCGGAGTTGAGTTGTGGACCGGGAGAGATGGGGGGGCAGGTAGACGGGTCATGGGAGGAGAGGATGGAGGAGAGAGGAGGAGAGAGGAGGAGAGCGGAGGAGGAGGGTCAAAGGGAGACCATGGAGGTTTTGCGTTTGGGGGGGCAGGCGGGAGGGAGGGAGGGAGGGTTAGGAGGGAGATGAGAGTCAGTTAGTCGTGAGGCGATCTGGTGGGAGGAAGGGTGGGGGGGCGGGGGGGGCGGGGGAGATGACCAATATGGGGGTTTGGGGGTCAGAGTTCACCGGGCCGGGCCAGCCAGCCAGCATGTTGACCTGCGATGGTGTCCTCCTATAGTGTCTGCTGTCGGTTTCACAGGCCTGCGCCTGTTTTTTGCAGCCTGAGCAGATTCAGGACACAGGACACCGGGGTCCGTGATACCGGCTGGTGGTGGCAGTGTACTCTGAGCCAAACCTCTGACCTTTGACCCATTGAACCCTCACACCATGTCATCATCAGAGGCAAAGATCTGCAATGCTGTGTTGATCAGGGGTTGGTTTTTTGGTGTCCACACTCTGACATATTAACCAACCAAATGACATTGAAAGAAAGTGTGATAAAAAAAAAGAGTAGGAGGGTGTGAAGGCGAAGGGGTAGAGGAGGAGGAGGAGGAGGAGGAGGAGGAGGAGGAGGAGGAGGAAGAGGAGGAGGGATAAGCCGATGGGTTGCGGTTCGCTGGACGAGGGATTAGTGGGATAATGGGGGGTGAAGCGTGGGTGAACGTCCCAGGGCGCTTCGCGGCGAGCGTTGGCGACAGCTCCTGATAAAAGAGCGTTTTCTTCTAAATATGAACATCGTTTTGCGATATAATCCCCCCATAATGACTCCCACATGTAACCGCAGAAGGAAGATAAAACTATATATATATATATAGAGACATATACATGTATATCTATGGGTCCACGTCTCCCACAGAGCTGCGAGCGACCTGCTCTTGGGGTCGAGAGAGCCGGCATCTATGTGCCCACAGCGACATCTAGTGGACATAGAAGGTTATGCCACACTCTGCAGAGAATACGAACGACTACGTAACAAAGTGGTCCATTATACAAAGAGAGTACACAACAGCACGACGTCGTAAACACATAACGCTCTACTCTACTACGCCCTCCCGGCTCTATAGAAATGCTCTTGTGCTCTATAGAAAACGTTTAAGACGGAACAGAATGGTTCTGCGGCAAAATTCCCTGAGTATAGTAAAAGTTAGCCGTGTTGTAAGTGAGCACTGCCAGCGTCAATTTAATCCCCCCGCGGGCCAAATTGGTCCTCCTTCCGACTATCCGTCGAGTGACCGGACTCGGGGCGAACCGTTCGCAGTCACTCGCTAAATCGTTTTGATCGTTTCGAGGTAATCGATCGGTCCGGAGCACCAGCAGTTTTGGTTGTTTTATAAACTGTGTGAGCGTGACGCCATCTTTTTTTTTTTGTTAAAGAACTGCAGGGCTGAGGGATGCGTTTCGCACACGATGGTGAGCTTAGCAGCAGCAGACACACACACACACACACACACACTGACACACACACACACAGACACACACACGCTGACACACACTGACACACACACTGACACACACATCTATAATGAGCGTAGTAGTTGGAAGTGGGAGACAGAGAGAGACAGGGGGTTTCTGGTTGTTCCTGCGTGGTGGCCTCTCTGGGTTGTCGGTCTGTCTGCTTGTCCACCCGTCTGTCTGTCTGTCTGTCTGTCTGTCTGTCTGTCCGTCCGTCTGTCTGTTTGTCTCTGTGTGTATTTCTGTCGATGTTCTGACGACGATGGTGACGAAAAAGTAAGTCCGGTCATGTGAGTGAAGCGACTCGAGTGGCTCTATAGCTATTCCCCCACGCGCCCCCCCTCGGTTCAGGAGCAGGAGTATCGGTGTCTGAGCAGGGCCTCGGGGTCAGGGGGTCTGCTGGGCACCCCGCTGAGCTGAGGAGGAAGAGGAAGAGGAGGAGGAGGAGGAGGAGGAGGATGAAGTGAGAGCGGAGCGTGAGAGGGGATGCGAGGGGAGCGTATAAGGGACAGGGGACAGGCGCAGACAGACAGACAGACAGACAGGTGGGCGGCGGCGGACACACAAGAGAGATACAGGAGGAGGAGGAGGAGTCAGAGGAGGAGTCGGAGGAGGAGATGATTGACAGGCGTGTACAGGGTAGAGTGGTAGGAGGAGCAATCAAAGGGGTTAAGGTTTAGGATCGGGCGCACAGACAAACATCGCGCTGGCAGAACAACATCATGTCAACGTCACAAAACACATCCTATCCCGGTCTGTAAGCCTTTCAGGATATAGACTAGGCCCGGTGATAGGAAGAGACAGAATATAGCGCAATCTACCCTAGAAATGATCGATGTAGGTCATTTTATGTAAGAAATATTGTTTTATATTCGCAAGAAACTCGGCCTTTAGAGGTGTAACCATGTGATCATCCATGTAATGAACCGAGGGTGAGAGTTTAGATTCATTAACAAGGGATTCTGAATGCAATAATATAGATATAGCCATATAAACCTGTATCTCATCTGGGGTCCAGAGCTTTGACTCCCCCTTCTCTCGAGTCCTCTCCGAGTCTACTGATTCTGTCTGGTCTGGCCTCGCGACGGTTGAAAGATCTTAGATTATCTCATGAGCACCGTAGGGGGGGAGAGGCGGCGGACTAACAATTAGCCAATTAGCACCACGGGTGGGTCGAGCGCGGTTAAAATTGCGGATTTCTTTTGAATAATTTTCTGAATATTTAGAATATCTTCAACCCTGACAAGTCGTCAAAAACATTGCGACACCAATCCTCCCAGAATAGACGCCGTCGCGTCTGTATGAGGAGAATTCCCCCCCGACATCTCGGAAACGTTCACTTTTGGCTGCTGAATAATAATCTTGAATTTGATCCGACCCCCCCCCTTGATTAACAAATGTATTTTACATTAGACGGCATGTCTTCTCAACATCGTAGCTTGCGTTTACTTTGCTCCACTCTCAGAACCGGTATGGCGTTGCATGGCGACGCATCGTTGGGTCTCTCGTGATTGGTAAGGGAAAATTGACTCCACCCACTCCCCCCTCATGGATATCAATCAGAGTGGAGGAGGTCTGACATTAGGCTAACCCCTGTCTCCCGAAGCGTCTGTGCTTCAGCGCGCCGTGGGTCACGTGATCAAACGGTCACATGGTCACCCCTTTACCTGTCTGCGGAGCGTGCGGCTGAAGGTGTGGGCGCGGGGGGGGGGGGGGGGGGGGGCCGGCGCTCTCCGAGTCCGAGTGGCTGTGGGGGCTGATGGGCCGGAAGAGATCGGAGGGCACCGCCAGCTGCCGGGGGATCCCTGCTCCTTCTTCCTCCTCCTCCTCCTCCTCCTCCTCCTGCTCCTCCTCCTCCTCCTGCTGCTGCTGCTGCCTCTCCTCCTCCTCCTCTTCCACCTCATCCTCTTCCTCCTCCCCTTCCTCCTCCCCTTCCTCCTCCTCACCGGGCTTGGAACGTATCGAGGTGCAAGAGCCTGCTGCTACCCCGACACAAGAACACGAGGAGGACCAAGTCAACACACACACACTTTAACTTTCACTGAGTCCATGACTCCTGAGGACTTAAAGGACATTCCAAGCTGGTTTCAAAAACCGGTTGAAGTGTGAACCTAGAATTACGGTGGATAGATCAGCCTACCAGTTGCTTCAGTCCACTGAAGGTAGGCTGGTAGGCTGATCTATCCAGCATACTTCTAGGGGGACACTCCCACTTGTGATGTCAGATGATGCTGGTTTTTGAAACCGCTTGGAATGGCTAATCACGCTCACACCTGGTGGTATAATATTGTCTCTGTAAATGTGACGCATGCTAACACACCGATGTCTGCGGAACCAAACGATCCGACGCGCATGTTACCTAATCTGGGTTCCCTGGGGACGTCTGTGTGCTGCTGGGGCCCCGGGACCTCCTGGGGGGGGTCCCCGCCCGGCGGCCGGGGAGGGAGGAACATGTAGCTGTCGTTGGGGAGGGAGTGTGTGCGCCCCACCGCACACTTCCTGACGCTCAGCAGGTGGTCCTCGGCCAGACCCTCCTCGCCCGCCGCCTCCTCCTTCTGATGCAGGGATAGAGAGAGGGAAAGAGTGAGAGAGAGGGAAGAGAGAGAGAGAGAGAGAGAGAGAGAGAGAGATAGAGGAAGAGAGAGAGAGAAATAGATGGAGAGAGGGGGGAAGAGAGAGAGAGAGAGGGAAAGAGAGAGAGAGATATAGAGGAAGATAGAGAGAGAAATAGATGGAGAGAGGGGGGAAGAGAGAGAGAGATAGAGAGAGTGGAAGCAAGAGAGAGCAAGAGGGGGAGAGAGAGAGTTAGATAGAGAGAGAGGAGAAGAGATAGAGAGAGAGAGAGAGAGAGAGAGAGAGAGAGAGAGAGAGAGAGAGAGAAGAGAGAGAGAGAGAGAGAGAGGGGGAGAGAGAGAGAGAGAGAGAGAGGAGGAAAGAGAGAGAGAGAGAGAGAGAGAGAGAGAGAGAGAGAGAGAGAGAGGGAGAGAGAGAGAGAGAGAGAGAGAGGAAGAGAGAGGAGGGAGAAGAAGAGAGAGAGAAGGAAGGGAAGAGAGAGAGGAAGAAGGAAGAGGAGAGAGGGAGAGAAGAGGGGGAGAGTGAGAGAGAGTCAGTACTTCAGTGTCAAAGCCTACCTTCCCTCTCTCTATTCTTAACACACACACACCCAGCATGTAGCCCTGAACAACACAGCCATCGCTAGACAGCAGCGGTGGTATCAGCAGCACCCACAGACAAGGAAACAGAGGAAAGGACAGACAGGATTCTTGCACTGGGACTGAGGGAGAGACCGACACACATAATTGTTGTACTGGACAGACAGACAGACAGACAGACAGGCAGACAGACAGATCCAGAGCTGGCACAGATCAAATAGGACCCAAAGATGCTCTTCTCATTGGATGAAGGGTGGGGAAAAAAAGGGGAGGAGTCTATGTGTCTTTTTTGTGAGGCACTGCTCTCTACCAGGGCTGGAAGGTAAACACACACCGGGCTGAAAAGATGGAGGGTCAAAAATAGGACATTTATCAAACAAGAGGTAGAGAAAGAGAGAGAGAGAGTATAGAGAGAGAGAGAGAGACACACACACACACACACACACACACACAACCCTGCACTCAGGTCAAGGGGCAAAGCTTTTGGCTCCACCTGTAGGCTCATTAACTCCAAATCAACATTCAAAGGATGTGAATCGAGTCATTCAGTTAATTAAAAGCTAATTGGTGTATCAATTAACATCAATTGAACGTTGATTGGTTCATTGCATCAGTCTCTAAAGCAATAAGGACTCCAAGCAAATCCTCTCGTTCCAGAAGGAAACAGTGTTCAGTAGCCATCAATAACACCAGACCACCATGTGCCAGCCCATCAGGTGGGTGACGGGGGACTGATCCAAACGCCAATGAGCTAAATTGCTTGTTAATGAATACAGAAAATTAACCTAGATCCTCTGCAGAGAGCGAGCCCGGCACTGCGGGGAGGCGTGTCCGCTGGGAGACGCTTACATCTGCACCGCGGGGAGCAGTGTGTGTGTGTGTGTGTGTGAGAGGTAATTAGCTCGCTACATTCAGCAATGCAACGCTTGGTTCCTGTTGGTAACAATTACACAACAAGTCAACCCTGGCTGCTAAAAAGCATTCTGTGTGATCCGGATCCAAATGTATTATTAATGTATTATCTAGTATTGTTATTAAAAGTTTGGAAACGTTATTTCGGTCGATTATTCCTCCCCTTTAATAATACCAATTGGTATTGTATTTTATATCGTTGGAAAGCCTGATTAGTCACCTTTACAACGAGGTACAACTTGTAAGGATCATGCATTCATGGAATGAACAACACAGCTAACCGTGTGGGTAGCGGCCCAAAATTTTTTGCCAAAATCCCCTGCAATATTCTTCTGTTGGTATTCACTCTCGTTTTGAGTTGCTTGGTGGATTGGATGATTGCACTCACCCACAGTAATAAGGAAAAAACACATATTGGCCATTTTTACACTTTATTCATTTTACACTGTCAGGGACCTCAGTAGCGTGTGGAAGATCCATACGCAGTCACAACAGCTTGGCACCTCCTCCTCATGCTGGTCACTAGCCTGGTCACACACTGCTCGCCACTGGCTCCAGAATCTCATTCCGATATCTCACTGCAGTGAGATTGCCTTCAATGATGACAAGTTCTGTTTTGCCTGTGAGAGAGATACCGCCCCACACCATGACACTGCCCCCATTGAAAGGTGTCACGCGATCTGTGCAGCAATCTGCATAGCGCTCTCCACGCCGTCTCCATACTTTGATCCTGCCATCCAGCTTCCGCAGACAGAACCTTGATTCATCACTGAACATGACGTTGCCCCACATTCTTAGGTTCCACTGTCGGTGCTGTCGAAACCAGCGCAAACGGGCCTGACTGTGAAGGGCAGTCAATGCAGGCTTCCTGGCAGCCTTATAAGCACGAAGACCAGCCATGTGCAGTCTGTTCCTCACCGTCTGATCAGAGATCTGTCTGTGGTACCGTTGTGCAAATCTTGCCTGTAAATCTCTGGAAGAAAGCCTACGGTTCCTCAGTGAAAGCAAGGGTGAGGAACCGGTCTTCTTGGGGTGTTGTCTTCCTGGGACGGCCACTTCGTGGTCTGTCTTTGACCTCACCAGTCTCACGGACCTTGGTCCTAAGTTTGGAAATGGTACCAGGGCTGACACCAAATAATGCTGCCACTCTGCGTACCGGAACACCAGCTTCCACTTGCCCTATTGCACGGGCCTTATCCTGAAGGGACAAACGTGGCATGTTTATGCTTGGAGCACAAACAAACTCAACAAAGTTGCAGGACCCATGCACTCAAGTGCTGTCAATTAGGTGCCAATCAGGTGCCAGTCACACACCTGTGACTGGCATACACCTGCCAGCACTTGAAGCTCAAAATGAGAGTGAATACCAACAGAAGAATATTGCAGGGGATTTTGGCACATTTTTTTGGGCCTCTACCCACACGGTTAGCTGTGTTGCTCATTCCACGAATGCATGATCCTTACAAGTTGTACCTCGTTGTAAAGGTGACTAATCAGGCTTTCCAACGATATAAAATACAATACCAATTGGTATTATTAAAGGGGAGGAATAATCGACCGAAATAACGTTTCTGAACTTTTTTTGAGGAGTTTATAGTATTGTTATTATATTATATTTTATACATTCAATTGTTAATTTTTTGTATTTAAACATTTTTTTGTTTTCTTTTACTTATTTACTTGTACTTATTTCTCTTACCAGTTGGTGTTCAGCACTTGGAGACTTATGTTATATAAGTAAAGTTTGATTGATTGATTGATTGATTGATTGATTGATTGAAAGAGGCTTTAGCTTTAGCCATGCATGAGCATGTACTCTAGCTAGCCAGTGGACCATCAATGGCAGGACTTTGAGTTTGAGGAACACAGGCGGATTCAAAAGTTCCACCCGCTGATGATAAAACACCACGAGAGGAGGAGAATGAGAGGAGAAGGAGATGGAGCAGGAGAAAGGGTGAGAGGAGAACGGGAGAGGAGGAGGAGGAGGAGGAGGACGAGGACGAGGATGAGAGGGGAGGAGGAGGAAGTGGAGGAGAACGGGAGAGGACAGGTGGAGGGGAACCTGGGGGAGAGGAGTGGAGAAGGAGAGAGGAGGAGAAGGGGAAAAGGAGAACGGGAGGGGAGAGAAGGAGAAGAGAGGAGGAGAAGGGGAGGCGAGGTGAACAGAAGGAGAAGAAGACATCAGGAGTAGGAGTAGGCGAACGGGAGAGTAGAAGGAGAGAGGAGGAGGAGGAAGAGGAGGAGGAGGAGGAAGAGGAGGAGGAGGAGGAGGCACGAGAGCCGTCAATACATTGCATTCCAGGCTGGTGAGAAAGAAGGGGTTAGACAGGCCCTGGGTGGCCGGGGCCTCGGTCTGAGCGAGGGACCAGGATCTCTCCGAGGCCAGAGAGACGGCGTCCATCTCGGCTAGAGGGATCTAGGAACGGGAAGAGACAGCGGCTGGTGAGCGCGAGCAGAAGAAGGCAAAACGTGCACGCATGCGGACACGCACACACACACACACGGACACACGCACACACACACACATTAGTATCAAGACAAAAAGCTACAGCAAGGAGGACACGCAAGAGAAGAGACAGAAGACATCAATGATGATGATAATGATGATGATGATGGATAGGTAACACACCGTTAATCGGCTTAATCGGTTTCTTTGGTTCGTTTTTGGAATCTGTTCTTGTTGACTTTCTGAACATAGGCCACGTTATGTATATACTCACCAACACACACACACACAGACACACACACACACACACGCACACGCACACACACACACACACACAGTCAGCGGGCCATGAATCAGTCTCCGCCCCCCGTCCACCCCAGACCGACAGAGGCCACGTGTGTTTGCCGTTGGAAGGATCGAACGACATTAATTTAGAGTGAAGTAAATATCTTGGGTCCCTCTCGCACATCATCAACACACACACACACAAACGCAGATGTGCACACACACACACACACACACACACACACAAATGCATACACACACATATATGCACACACGCACAGATACACACACAAGCATTGACACACGCACACACAGATGCACATCCATACACACACACACGCACACACCCACAGATGCACACACAACCATACACGCATACACGCATACACGCGCGCATACACACACACACACATATATGCACACACACACAGATACACACACAACCATAGACACACACACACACAGAAGCACATTCATGCACACACACACACACACACACACACACACACACACACACACACACACACACACACGTCACACACACACGCACACAGAGCGTTTCTATTTGCTTAGCTCATAGGGTGGCAGACAAGTGGGCACGACTCTGCATAAATCACCAGGTGTCTCCAGGTCTGTGGACCGTCTCTGTGTGTGTATGTATAATAGATGTATGTACTGTATATACATAATATATACCTGGATGTATAATAGATATATGTACTGTATATACATAATATATACCTGGATGTATAATAGATATATGTACTGTATGTACATAATATATACCTGGATGTCAGCCACCAGACGGAGCCCGGCCGTGAGAAGTCAACTTCTTTGTTCTAAATGATTCATTCTTTTGTTTTATTCCGCATTTGACTTTCTCGTTTTAGTCACCCAGTTGGGATATGTGGGCAATTTATATAAATTCTTATTCCTCGTCCTCGTTGTATTTCTTTTATATTTCTGCCGTATTTCAAGACTATTGTAGTTCGAGTCCCCGTCCCTGTACTCTTAACTATCTGTTTTTAATCTGGTGAGGCACTTGCTTTTGATTACATTCAATGAGTATTATTATTTTATTATTATTACTACAGGGAATGGGCTGCGTGAGGAGTGTGAGGCTATATCTCTCTCTCTCTCTCTCTCTCTCTCTCTCTGTCTCTCTCTCTCTCTCTGTCTCTCTCTCTCTCTCTGCTCTCTCTCTCTCTCTCTGTCTCTCTCTCTCTCTCTCTCTGTCTCTCTCTCTCTCTGGTCTCTGTGTCTCTCTCTCTGTCTCTCTCTCTGGTCTCTCTCTCTGTCTCTCTCTCTCTGTTCTCTGTCTCTCTCTCTGTGTCTCTGTGTCTCTCTCTCTGTGTATCTCTGCTGTCTCTCTCTCTGTGTCTCTGTGTCTCTCTCTCTGTGTCTCTGTGTCTCTCTCTCTGTGTATCTCTGCTGTCTCTCTCTCTGTGTATCTCTGCTGTCTCTCTCAGGGGGGAGCGAGTGAGGGGGGAGGGGGGGGGAGTCTATCCACAGACAAACCCCCCCCCCCCCCCCCCCCCCCCCCCCCCCCCTCCCCCCCCCCCCCCCCCCCCCCCCCCCCCCCCCCCCCCCCCCCCCCCGGAGCGCCGGCGTAGCGTGTCGGTCTGTCGGGATGTCAGAAGCGCATCGTCGTCTCGGTCGCCTTTAAAAGCTTCCAGAAGACCAATATATATATATATATATATATATATATATTACTATTATTATTCCCTCCTCCCCTATCTGCGATGCTAATGTAATTGGCCCAGGCTGTTTTGCCTTCCAACGAGCCAGGGAGATGCATAATTCATTCGTCGTCCACTGATCCGTGTTATCCTATTGATTGAGCTGTTTTAACATGGGCTTGCATGAGCGCGTATTACCATTTAGTGTGTGTGCGTGTGTGTGTGTGCATGTGTCTGTGTGTGCATGTGTATGCGTGCGTGCGTGCGTGTGTTTTGTTCATGCTCCGGCACACACACACACACACACACACCGTCTTGGAATGATTTGACCGATCACATCTGAAACGGTTGATTTTCTCTCCGAGCCACTGAAACCACTTGCGTTCTGTCATTAGCATCAGCAACCACTGGTATTGAGAAGTGCGCATCGCGTCGACCTGATTAGCATATCTTGATGCGATCCGACGGCCGTTATTGTATCTTGTGTGTATATTTGATGGGGCTACGCATGAGATGTATGTATGTGTGTTGTCCCTTGGATTTCTCACTGCACTGTGTGTGTGTGTGTGTGTGTGTGTGTGTGTGTGTATGTCATTTGAGATCGTAAAGTATAGTTGTACTTACATTGGCTTTGCATGACACACAACGCACGTTAAGTCAACACATGCGTTGATTAGCTAAGATGACGTCATATGGAGGTTCAGTGTAATTTTCTCTCAAATTGTTGCCTTTCTTTGTGTGTGTGTGTGTGTGTGGCGCGTGCGCGTCCATGTGTGTGTGTGTGTGTGTGTGTGCGTGTGCATGTGTGTGGACGTCCGTGTGCGTTTGTGTGTACAGTATGTGCGCAGTTGAAGGTTTCTGCGATATGTCTGCAACGACACAAACTGCAACGAGAAAGCAGACGTACGCGTGGATGATGTTTGCGATTGTGGTGGTGTCAGGGCAGACACAACACGACACACACATTCTAACACACACGCGCACACACACACACACGCACACTCTTGCACACACACATGTAGAACAAGTGAGAGCAGAGTGTCCAAATCTCACCGGGAAAACGTGCTTTTTTTTAAAGTGAAAGAAACACGAACGCCCGAAACAAGAGAGAAGGCCGTGAAGGAAGGGGACCGACAACATGGCCGCCGTCAGCCGCGCTACGGGACGGCACGTACGGGACAGCACGGCGTCGCGGCGAGGAGGGAGGCGGTGGAGACGGCGTTGACGACCGGTTCTTTCAAACGCTAAGACAGTTTGAGGCCAGCGGTGGGAAAACACACGACTAGTGTGTCGGCGCATCGGATTTGCATCACCAAGAAAGCCCAGATACACATTTTGTCGCCTTTCAGTTTAGCTTTTGACTATCGAAGTGATCTAAGTTTAACTTTGTGTCAACTTTTTGGCAAAAGTTGTGGTGTCAGGGGGTGATTAAGTAGTAACACACACACACACACACACACACACACACACACACACACACACACACACACACACACAGAGCAGTGAGAAATCCAAGGACACACACACACACACACAACACACTGCTTGCAGAGAGAGAGCTGGGCTCGGGGGTGGCGGGTGGTGAGGTTGATGGGTGGGCGATGTTGGGTTGGGGGGGGGGGGGCGGCGGGGTTTCAAGAACTTTCCAAGAACTTTATTCGTCACATACACATACAGGATAGGCAGTGAAACAAAATGGCGATGGTGTAGCCTCACAAAGCCAGCCTCAAATCACACTCAAGCTCACGTTCAGTTTTGTCTCGAGATGGTTCTGGAGAAGATTCACTCGGCCAATTCCAGCGAGCAGACGTAGACGACATTTCTGCGGCGGATTAATTGATATCATCACACTTACGCTGCTTTGGAATGAGTTTCACTTGAACACTTCACTTTTTTCCACCTCATTGAAGGTGATGGCGTGCGTTAACGTCCGCTGACGGTGTTTACTTCGTTAAGTTCAGCACTTCGGGATCCGATTGGCTGAAGCGCCACCAATCGGCCGCAGCGTAAGTTGGACCGGCCACGCCCCTCGACTCACTCTGCTGACGGCGCACTTTCCGGAGCTAATGAGAGGAGCCAATGGGGTCTGGCTGTGCGAGACTAGTGATGATGATGTGTGTGTGTGCGTGTGTGTGTGTGTGTGTGTGTGGTGTGTGGTCGTGTGTGCGTGTGTGTGTGTAGGGCGGCATGCTTGTGGAAAGGGATGCCGCGGGGGGTCGTGATGGGGGGGGGGGGGGGGGGGGGTGATGGGGTCGGGGCGGGGAGCTGGTTGACCTTGGAGTCGGCGCGTGGCCGGCCGCCGGGGAGGGCAGGGCGTACGTAGTCGGCAAGATGGAGCCGGACAAGGTTGTTCCATCAGGGTGCAGCTCGCTCACGACCGACCTCACCAATCACCAGGGATGACCGAGTCTCAACGCGGTCGTGTTGCGCCGCTGGACAGCAGGGGGGGGGGGGGGGGCGCGCAGAAACAACAGAAGGCGGAAGCCAGCGGGAGAGAGAGAGAGAGAGAGAGAGAGAGAGACAAAGAGATGGAGTGAAAGAGAAAGAAGAGAGAGTGAGAGTGGAGAAGAACATAAAATATGAAGAAGACACAGCAGAAAAAGACACGATCGAGACAAAAATAAAGAAAGAATAGATAGACAAGAAGATTGAGTAAGAGAACGAGTGGATAAGCAGAAGGAGGTACAAAGACAGACAGACAGAAGTTAGTTCAGAGGGACAGCAGATATAAACAGAACGCATACACACACGTATATACTAGGACTCATACAACACAACTAGACCTAAGCCCCACCTGCGTGCAGTATCGGCCTCTCACCAACCTGGGTGTGCTAAGCGCGCCGCCATACTCGTAATCTCCGACGGGAAGCATAAAGAGACAAAGCTATCAACAACTCGGAGAGACGACGGGGGGGACAGACGAATGAAAGAGTACAGTAGGTACATAACAAGAGACTCCATTTCGCTATTCCTGAAACAAGATGGGGAAGGGGGAGGGGGAAGGGGGGGCAGGGGGGGGGGGGGGGTCGGGGCGGGGGGATAACAAGGCGCTAAAGTTTCCCCCGTCTGTCTGAAATAGCTTCCGACATGAACAACAAGCACTCCTGGGCAGCAAGCAGCAGCAAGCGCGAGCATTTCCCCATGGCACGCCTGTGACCTATCACCGACATGGCAAAATGCCTCGTTGGGAGGCGGGCCGAGCAGCCGCACACAAGCAACACACACATGCACACACACACAACACACACACACACACCACGAACACACACGTGAACACACACAGACACAGCCACGTGAACACAACACACGTCACAACAGAAGCCTACACATACACCATAAAAGAAAGGTACCATAACTTCAACTATAAATAAAAAGACACATCACTGGGATTTTTATTAAAAACTGGTGTGTGTGGTGGTGTGTGTGTGTGTGTGATGTGTGTGTGTGTGTGCTGTGTGCTGTGGTGTGATGGGTAAAAAAACCCTCAACCTGTCCACGGATGAAGAAATGCGGACATGGTTTTGTGCGGGTCTCGCATGTTTAATGTGACCATTCCCGCCATTTCTGATGTGAGTCCCGTTTGGCCGAGCATCAAATATAGTGAGAGCCCTATGGGAGACATAAGGGTGGTGGTGGGGGGGGGGGGTCGTGTCCCCTGGCAGGGGAAGTGACCTCACAGCATCGGTCACATGGGTGGACAGGGGGAGGGAAGGGTCCCGGCTCGGATAGACCGGGGTTTAGTTTGTCTGTGAACTCTGTGTGTGTGTGTGTGTGTGTGGCGACTTGTGTGTGTGTGTGTGTGTTAAATGTCCCTGTACAATCTACATCTAAAAAGAACACACACCACACACACACACACCACACACACACACACACACACACACACACCAGCAACCCCGAGATGAACCATCATTCGGAAACGCACGTCACACCCGACACAAACACTACCACCCCCTGCCTATCACCACAGCAGGAGAGGGAGAGAGAGAGAGAGAGAGAGAGAGAGAGAGAGAGAGAGAGAGACAGAGAGAGGGAGATATCGAGAGAGAGAGGGAGGGAGAGAGAGAGAGGGAGGGAGAGAGAGAGAGAGAGAGAGAGAGAGAGGGAGATATCTAGAGAGTGTGAGAGACTGAGAGGCAGCCAATCAGAGGTTTGGGTTTCTCTCACCTCCAGCAGCGGCTCCGGACCGGCTAGCAGGTCCGCTTCGAGGTCCTCTTCCTCCGGGTCCTCGGTCACCCCGGGCTCCTCCTCCTCTCCGGTGAGGGGGGAACTTCCACCTGCCGGCTCCCCACCACCACCACCACCACCACCCACTCCGTCTCCGGATGTCGGAGCGGCGGGGGAGCCGGTCGTCGTCGGAGGGGCTGGAGGCTCCAGAGCGGGCACCGGCGGCGGGGGTCCGGGTCCGGGACTGGCCCCGGGGCTGGGACCGGGCCGGGGGAGGAGCTGCGGGGAGCGGGCGGCGGAGGCCGTGCCGCTCTCCCCCTGGAGCTCCAGCTCCATCTCGGCCTCCATCTCCGCCTCCTCCTTGGCCTCCTTGTTGCTCTCTTCCAGGTGCTTCATGAGCACGGCGATCACCACGTTGACGAGCACGAACTGGGCGGTGAGAACGAAGGACACGAAGTACAGCGGAGACACCACCGTGTTGTAGCAGGTGCCCGTTTCCTGGGCGCAGTCGCGCAGGGTGTCCTGCAGGGGGGGGAGGAGACACACACACACACACATACACAGACACACACACGCACACACAAACGACATAACCGATCACACACCGATCACAACACATGCACAACACACCACATCACACACGTGCATCATACGCATCATGCATGCACACAAACACACAACCATCACACGCACAACGATGACACACACACACAACACACCACACGCATATCGCACACACACACCAACCAA
>PIJE02003181.1:24290-31790 GCA_002895965.2 Coryphaenoides rupestris | reverse complement strand
CAAAGAACATCGTAGCATATTTCCAGAGTGCTGTTGCAGAATCCATAATCCGGATTTGAAACGCCACGGCGTGAACAAGCCAGTGCCTGGGAGAAAAAAAAACACAAACTGGTGTTCCTCTACGGCTGTAACCAACAACACGGTGTAAACCCAGGATCTCCGCTTCTAGAGCTGGGAGGGAATTGGCGGTGGTTGTATCTAGAGGAGAACCGGTCGGTAGACAGTCGGGGCGATGTCGGCCCACCCATGTTTGAAACATGGACGTGGAGGGGGGTGGAGGGGGGGTGCGGGGAGAGACGGTGAAATATATTCCTGGCTTCAGGGGGAAATTACATTCTCCCGGTCACAGACAGAGGGTACCGAGCTAGGAGGGGCGAGGAAGGCTATAAATAGAAGACGAGTGTCACGTCGATTAGCGTTGCACATGTACAACAAATATGTCAATCGGAGCCGCGGGCCGTCCGAGACCAGAGGCAACGGGGGGGGGGACTCCATCACCGCGGTAATGCTGGCGCTTTAACTCCATGTCACTCTCGTTGGCTGTTTTGCATCAGACTCACGCCCACAGACAAACAGCTCACCTTTTATGGGCGGCTGTATAATTGATGGATTGTCGCTCGAACAAAAAAAAACTAAACAGAAAAAGTTAGTTACTGTCCCACAAGTGCCATTAAATGATATATGTGCATAATTTAAAGCTGTTTTAATGGGCAATTTCACAAACAGTAATGGGCCGGGGTAGATTGTCTTGCATAAGCACATCCTTTTATTTCCCCCATTTTTTAATTCCGTATTGATTGAGTTCAATTTGCCTCCGTGTGCGTTTCCGTCGAGGTGATATTATTTACATCCATCGTCGACAGTTCCCGGTGTCATGTCACAGCTCTCCGTTTCCCGTGCCGCGCGTTGTGTTGCCAACAAGCCAATGCCGCTAATCACTGAACACCACAAAGCCCGTTGTTCCACGCTTAACCTGAACACACCGCAATCAGCAGGGCTGCAAGAACCACCATTGCTATATGTTACACACATTATATGCACATCATTCAGTGTGTGTTAGGTCTAGGCTAGTTCTAGTTCTCATCATGCACATACAGTATATATATATATAGCTTCTGCGTACATTGTGATCTAGCTGATCCTATTGGCCAGCCTGAGATGGGGGGTTAGGGTCCAGAACATGGCAACCCCTTCCTTCCTCAGCCTCTCACTAGAATGTAGAACACGGTTGGAATCCTCCTCCTCCCCTGGTTAGCGCGACAAAAGCCTCTGCTCTCATGCCAGGAATTTCGCAGTACATTGTAATTATCGCCAAAATACACATTAAGCAGACACATTTAGATTTAGCACTCCCACTCTCACACTGTCTCACACACACAAACCCACGTTATCACACACACACAAACACACACACAAACACACACAAACAGAGACGCACGCACAACACACACACACACACACACAACAAAACCGCGTGAGCTGTGTAGGTCATGTGCCTACAAGGCCTAATGATGACAAATGAGGACGCTTATTATTATGAAAACACCAATAAGAGCTTTCTTCTTCCCTGACAAACGAGCGATAGGACGGGGGGGGGGGGCAGCGGCAGCACCGTGTGCAAAAGAGAGGCTAACAAAAGGTAGCATCCCAGTAGACTGGGGCTAAAAGGAGCTTGCTGTGAACTCAAAGCCCAGGCAGGCAGCAAAACAGAGCTCTCTGTTCCCCCGCCGAATAAACTGTGATAATGCTGCTCGTCAGCCAATCTGGGGGGCTAAGAGATAGCGGATAGTGCATCGTGAACATTGAATATTGAATATTTCATTATGTGCTGGGAAGATTGACTGCGCCTGTGTGTGCACGCGTGTGTGCACGTGTGTGTCAGTGTGCGCTTGGATGTGTGTGTGTGTGTGTGTGTGTGTGTGTGTGTGTGTTTGTATTAGTGTTTGCTTGTATGTACACGTATGCGCATGCACACATATGCATATCTGTGTCGTGCATGTGTGTGTATGTGCGTGTGTATGCACATGCGTGTATAATGCGTGTGTGTGTGTGTGTGTGTGTGTGTGTGTGTGTGTGTGTGTGTGTGTGTGTGTGTGTGTGTGTGTACCTACAGTGCACGGTGAGCTGCACAGAGGCGTTGGTCATCCCCACCATGTTGGAGGCGATGCAGGTGAGCAGGAAACTGTTGTCCTCCCGGCTGACGTTGTACAGTGTCAGGTTGATGGAGTGGATGACGTTGTCATAGACGTTAGACTGCACGCATCAGAGCACCAGGGGAACAAGAGAGAGAGAGAGAGAGAGAGAGAGAGAGAGAGAGAGAGAGAGGGAGAGAGAGGAGGAGAGAGAGAGAGAGAGAGGAGAGAAGAGAGGGGAGAGAGAGAGAGGAGAGAGAGAGAGAGAGAGAGGAGGAGAGGGAGGAGAGGAGAGAGGGAACAACAGAGGAGAGAAGAGAGGAGAGGGAGAGAGAGAGAGAGAGGGAGAGAGAGGAGAGAGAGAGGGAGAGAGAGGCAGAGCGAGAGGAGAGAGGAGAGAGAGAGAGAGAGACGGAGAGAGAGAGGGAAAACAACAGAGGGAGAGAAGAGAGCGAGATAGAGACAGAAGAGAGTCAGAGAGAGAGAGAGCCAGAGCAAGAGGACAGAGGGAGGAGAGAGAGAGAGTGGGAAAACAACAGAGGGAGAGAAGAGAGCGAGAGAGAGAGAGAGAGAGAGAGAGAGAGAGAGAGGGAAAACAACAGAGGGAGAGAAGAGAGCGAGAGAGAGAGAGAGAGAGAGAGAGAGGGAGAGAGAGAGGGAGAGAGGGAAAACAACAGAGAGAGAGAGAGAGAGAAGGAGAGAGAGAGGGAGAGAGGGAAAACAACAGAGAGAGAGAGAGAGCGAGAGAGAGAGGGAGAGAGGGGCTGATTAGCATGTGATTGAATGTGAATCCCTGTATACTGAAGTGGTGCATGCCACGCATCACCGGGGCTATGTGGCCCAGGGTGGGCTGCACACTACAGACACACAAGCATGACAACACCCCCCCCCCCCCCCCCGCCCCCCCTGGCGGCTGCTGTTGCTGCTATCTGCCAGCGCCCAGAAGGCTGCAGCGTCAGAGCCAGCGCCGGTGCTCGCCGCTCGTTAGTTAGTGTCCCCATCAAGTGATATATTTACATAATTTAAACCCCTTTTAATGGCCAATTTAACAACCAGTAATAGCGCCGCCGCCGTTCGTCTTGCGCGCCTGCCCTCCGCCCGCCCCCACGCCCGGCCGCGGTGCGCAGGTGTCTCGATATTGTTGTTTTTTTCTTCTGTTATTATTGTTATTATTATTTCTATAACTATTATTATTGTCATCATTATATCACTATTATTACGCACGACATCATCCACTAGGGACACTAGGGATTGCACCTCATCAAGAGTTGCAATCAAGGCTGTTGTGTCCTCCCCCCCCAACCCCGCCCCCACCCCGGAAGAAGTGTGTGAGCATCTGACTCCAAGGCACAGTTTTAATATCATTCTGCTTGTCGAGCAGATGTGTTGATGCTCCATCTACTCTATGATATTATCGTCTCGTATTTCCATATGTGTTATTACGGAGCGTCGGCGATGCGTGTGATAACGTGGGTTTGTGTGTGTGAGACAGTGTGAGAGTGGGAGTGCTAAATCTAAATGTGTCTGCTTAATGTGTATTTTGGCGATAATTACAATGTACTGCGAAATTCCTGGCATGAGAGCGGAGGCTTTTGTCGCGCTAACCAGGGGAGGAGGAGGATTCCAACCGTGTTCTACATTCTAGTGAGAGGATGAGGAAGGAAGGGGTTGCCATGTTCTGGACCCTAACCCCCCATCTCAGGTTGGCCAATAGGATCAGCTAGATCACAATGTACGCAGAAGCTATATATATATATACTGTATGTTGCATGATGAGAACTAGAACTAGCCTAGACCTAACACACACTGAATGATGTGCATATAATGTGTGTAACATATAGCAATGGTGGTTCTTGCAGCCCTGCTGATTGCGGTGTGTTCAGGTTAAGCGTGGAACAACGGGCTTTGTGGTGTTCAGTGATTAGCGGCATTGGCTTGTTGGCAACACAACGCGCGGCACGGGAAACGGAGAGCTGTGACATGACACCGGGAACTGTCGACGATGGATGTAAATAATATCACCTCGACGGAAACGCACACGGAGGCAAATTGAACTCAATCAATACGGAATTAAAAAATGGGGGAAATAAAAGGATGTGCTTATGCAAGACAATCTACCCCGGCCCATTACTGTTTGTGAAATTGCCCATTAAAACAGCTTTAAATTATGCACATATATCATTTAATGGCACTTGTGGGACAGTAACTAACTTTTTCTGTTTAGTTTTTTTTTGTTCGAGCGACAATCCATCAATTATACAGCCGCCCATAAAAGGTGAGCTGTTTGTCTGTGGGCGTGAGTCTGATGCAAAACAGCCAACGAGAGTGACATGGAGTTAAAGCGCCAGCATTACCGCGGTGATGGAGTCCCCCCCCCCGTTGCCTCTGGTCTCGGACGGCCCGCGGCTCCGATTGACATATTTGTTGTACATGTGCAACGCTAATCGACGTGACACTCGTCTTCTATTTATAGCCTTCCTCGCCCCTCCTAGCTCGGTACCCTCTGTCTGTGACCGGGAGAATGTAATTTCCCCCTGAAGCCAGGAATATATTTCACCGTCTCTCCCCGCACCCCCCCTCCACCCCCCTCCACGTCCATGTTTCAAACATGGGTGGGCCGACATCGCCCGACTGTCTACCGACCGGTTCTCCTCTAGATACAACCGCCGCCAATTCCCTCCCAGCTCTAGAAGCGGAGATCCTGGGTTTACACCGTGTTGTTGGTTACAGCCGTAGAGGAACACCAGTTTGTGTTTTTTTTTCTCCCAGGCACTGGCTTGTTCACGCCGTGGCGTTTCAAATCCGGATTATGGATTCTGCAACAGCACTCTGGAAATATGCTACGATGTTCTTTGAAGTGGCTCATTGGAATGAGAGCCAAGCACTGGAAGTACTCTAGAAGGCGAGGGGGGGGGGGGGGGCATGGCCAAAATGTTAGGGGGTCACAGAACAGAGCGTGCAACAGGAACAGCAATCCTATTAAATTCAATTCAATTTTTGGCAGGGTTTCCCAGAAATGTTTGTGACTCATAATATTTGCACAAAAATTGCCCTCAATGTGGTATTTTTCGTCCGCTCTTCTTACATTCCAAAAGAGAAAGGCACGGCAAAGAAACAATACACCGTTTAATACGTGCACTGTCATGATAACACAAGGCTTTTGTGCGTATCTCTCTGTGGTTCAAACACACACATGCACACACACACACACACACACACACACACACACACACACACCAATCTCGCTCTCTTTTGTACAACACTGAGACACAGACACAGACACACACACACACACTACGACACACTCTCCATTCCGTCTAGCATGTCTCACTTTATGAGCCAACATGATGGACTCTTAACTTGACGGTAGCCACGTTTACCAGACTGAATTTTCGTGTCACGTCCGTTGCTGACCAGCTGAACACACTCACCCAAACGTGTCCTCCTCGGGTCTGTGAGTCACTGTCATGTGGGGGCCGGTGTGTCTGAAAGAAACCAAACCCACCAGCGTCAAAGGTGAGTAAATGTGCAAATTTCTAAATTCCTCCTCACAATCGGCTATAGATGAAGCAAACATGGTTATGTGCAATGTGTTTGTGTGTGTGTGTGTGTGTGTGTGTGTGTGTGTGTGTGTGTGTGTGTGGGGGGGGGGGCAGGTGCTATCTTCTGAAATACCAGTTTGTTAAACTTGACATCAACTATTAGTACACTGGACAAAAAGGCCCACTCTAAAAATAAGTTAAAAAACATGAATACAAGATGTTTTTTTGCTTGTAATAAGTACAAAAATCTGCCAATGGAACAAGTGAAAATTCACTTGGTAAGATTTCTTGAAACAAGATGTGATATTTAGGCCTTTCAAGATAAAAGATATCTTGACATTAGCTGGGAAAACTCATTTTAAGCTTTATTTTACTGGTATCAATAAGGATCAACAAGACGATCAAAAAATAACACAGCAGCTTAAAAACCTTAAGACGTGTCAAGAAAGCTTCTTTCATCTGAGATATGACTGAAAACAAGATGTTCTCAAGACTCTCTCACTTAACAAGATATAAGATCCATTGTCTAAAAACAAGTCCTTATATCTCACTGAAATGTTTACTTGTTAGGTTATGTGTTCTTATATAAGTGTAATGAGATATTTTCAGTAGAAATTAGACAAATGTACTTGGTAAGATTTTGAGTTTTTTTCTGTAATGGCAATATGTCAAAATATTACCGATAAGGTGGTTTCTTTTGTGTGAAGTTAATTTGTATGATGAATGCCTTGCCATGTATTGCAGTATATTCCCCCCCCCCCCCCCCCCGCACACTCCCATATGATGTGCCATCGTGTCACATATATAGTGGCAAGGTTACCGTGAATCGCACAAGAAGATCGCTTTCATAAAGTGTGATTGCGGTCACGTTCGCTGCATTGTTGTACGTCAGATATGGACAACAGACGTTGGAATTTGATTAGTCTACAAAATGGAACACAGCTTGGGCGCTGAAAAAAAAAAAGAAGAAAACGTTTCATGAGAATTTTGTCAAAGGGAACTGATGTGTGGCTGCCAAAAAACTCTTGTGAACCCAGTGTTTGTGTTGTGTCTGGTCTGTGTGTTTGTGTGTGTGTGTGTGTGTGGTGTGTGTTGTGTGTGTGTGTGTGTTGAAACCATGTGTTTTTTCTAACTTCACGCTCTCCAACTAACAAATCACGGCAACCTTCTCCACTGGTATTTTTACACTGGACAGATGAAGTGGAACACGACTTACCATAATCTAATTCTTATCCGGCAAGCAACGAAGAGAGAAGAGAGAGAGAGAGAGAGGAGAGAGAGGAGAGAGAGATTGGGGGGTGGTTTAGAGAGAACGAGAACGTTGAGCTCCGCGTCAGCTAGAGTGAGAGCTGTTGAACACAGAAAAGATTTCCGCCTTCAAAAATAGTTCGGTATTTTAGCACGCATTGGCACCCACGCTATATAAAACACTCCTGGTTAATTGCTCATAGTACTGACACTGAATTAAAAGCCACAGCCGCTGAAGCCCAAGTCTGTACTTTTCTGTACTTGCTTCTTGCTACTGCTAACATCCCGTGGGGGATGCCATCAAAAGAAACCCAACTCCACAACATCCATCCTTTGATGATATGTGCAAGTTTATCTCATTTATCCGGTAACCCAAAGTTGAATGAATATGAATAAATTAAATACATAATGCAAAGCAATCTACAGTTAATTCAGACACTGCGTCATCAAGGAGCCGCCAAACAAAACTCCAAAAGCAATTTACAATAAGGTTACCCTACAGGTTATCCCCCACCGCCCCGTCTGATCTACACGACAGTGTACACGTTTGCATGGGCTCAGGGTCAGTTGGTCAGCGA
>PIJE02003181.1:12050-22142 GCA_002895965.2 Coryphaenoides rupestris | reverse complement strand
TTGACAGGAGAAGACAGACAGGATGCTAACTGATTGGAGAAGACAAGACAAGTTGGGATCTCTACTCTTGTCAGATCTACCTCAGTTCACCTGCGTCATATCTGTCATGTCTCCTATAGTAGACAGAGCAAAAATGGGGCAACTAAGGAACTTTGGGGGGCGAGAGAGATTGTGAAACAGAGTCTAAATGAGAGCGAGAGAACGAGGGCAGAGAATTGGAGGTGGAGATCGTGAGAAATAAAAGGTGCCAACAAATGTAAAGTGAGGATGATAAACTGAATTTCCCTATCTGCCTGTATTCCCCCGTAGTTGTTAGACTGAGAGTTGGTTAGAAATGTAATTGAGTTCCTCTCTCTCCTGTAATGGCTGGGGAAAGAAGATAACTCTTCCGGCTCAGGTTTTAAGCGGAGTGTGACTTTGTGTGCGTGTGTTTCAGTGTTAAATGTTCCTTGTGCAAACGTGTGTGGTGTGTGTGTGTGTGTGTGTGTGTGGTGTGTGTGTGTGTGTGTGTTTTGCGTAAGCGGATGGGAGAAAATGATCCCAGCGAAAGAGAAAAAAAAACAAACAGCCAATCTTAGGAAATTACAAACCGTTTTAAAGCCCTGTTTTGTCAAACACATTTGTGGCGCAGTAAAAAGAAAAGAAAAAAGAAAACATGCTTTTATTTCTCCATTTGCTTTAATTCATAGTTTTAGTGCCAAATTTCTGTCCAAACAACTAAGTAAACAAACAGACTCCCTTTGACGTCAATGAACAGACGTCTTAACTGCGCGCCGTTGCCTTCTGCCTTCTCGTACTCAGTCTTCAGAAACACCGTTTATCCGTCCGCTCTCATCGTCCACAGCAAACGTATAAACGAAAATGGCGACGCAAGCGCACCAACATCCCCATGCAGTAGCGAACGCGGCAGCCCGCTTTGAAGGGGATACACTCCCGCTATTGCCAATCAAATGGGCGAGGGGATTAAATCAGAGGGATTCACTCCCCCATAAACATTACCAGACCAGAATAGCATCGCTGTTATCCCCGCGCGCGCTGCAAGGTCGCTCTAAACTTGTGTAAAATCCCACAATGAAGCCGTGCGGACGCCTCTGCCCAGACAGCGGCGCGCTCCTCTCTGCAGCGTGGAGGCTTTCCTCATCCCTTCCTCATCCCTTCATCAATGATCACCTTCCGTAGCCACACCCCCCCCCCCCAATCTTCCCATACTGCTAGCACTCTTCACACTTCTCTCTACTCTTCTTCTTCTTCTTCTTCTTTGTTCCACACCTCCCGTAATCACACCACACCACACACACACACACACACACACACCACACACACCACACTCTGACTCTTTCCTCTCCTCTCCCTCGGGGGGTCCAGGTGTCTATCGCCGTGGGGCTGGCGGGGTTCGCCTGCGTCATGCTGATCGTCCTCTTTCGTGCTCATCACAAATATGGCCGACGGTCCAAGTTTGGAATGAAAGGTAGGAATCCGACATATACAGTATATATATATATATAATATACTGTATATATATATATGGTCTATTGTAATGACATACAGCCTTTCCGGTGTTTGCAAACTACTGAAATTATGCAGAGAGGTAAGAGCTGGCCAGCTTGTGAAAGTGCCGTCTGCTTCCTCTGCTTTGGGTCTGATCAGAGGCGGAATCACATTATCAGCAATCCTGTGGGCAAAAAAATGCCAATCAATAAAGAAGAAGACACACAAATGGAATAAAGATTCTTCCAAGACCAGAGATGTCGGTAATAACATTTGGCGTGTCGCGCTTCCGTTTCTCATATAAAAGTTTTACGATTCCTCCCAAGGCAAGCAAATACGGAAGCGGAATCTCCAGGGAGGAAACAATGGATTTGGAGTTATTTGGAGTTAGCGGCCGGCGTTATCTGGAGGAAAAGATCGGTGTTATCTTTGGTTCAGTTGTGTCCCAGTTTACGACGCTATACGGTTTGCCGCTGATACCGGTAATGCAGCAACTAACCAGCACGATTAGCATCGGTGTTAACGGCACAATCTGTACAATCTAAAATAGTTTGGACAGTTTGGAAATAGGACAATAAAAAAGAAGAAATACGGCCCCTGACTCCGTGAACATGCTCACACGCCGGAAGAGGCGCTGCAGTCCGATCGTAATCAGATGATCGTAGAATTAGATGATGTGAATTGGATTGCGTTACTCACCCAGGGCCCTCTTGTATGTGTGGCTCCCTCCTCTTTTAAACGACGCCCTTGAAACGGCAACAATAAGAAATACGACGACGTTTCCCATTACTCTGCTCGGTGGCGAGGCTCCAGGTGACACGCGTGTCCTTGCGTCTTTCTGCTCACCGTTTTGCAAACATTCCCGGCAGAACGGGCGTCGCAGAACGGGCGATAATTCATGTCGCCTTAATTCACGTGACGCGGTTTTGTTGTGATGCCGCCGAGGTCTGTCATGTTCGTCGATATCGCTCTGGACGTGCTGATTTACATAAAGCCGAAGCGCGTGTGCGTGTGTGCGTGTGCGCGTGTGCGCCATTGGCTCGCTTGTTATGTGGCGCGACACACGACGATCCCGTGTGCAGACGGACACGTGTGTGTACCCATGCCGGCGTGCTTCAGATGTACGTACACGATGGGATATTCACATTCTGACACCGACATCTGCACGTCTTTACACCGAGGCTATGCGGAGAAACACACCCAAATATATATATATGTTAAAAAAAAAAGTCCCCACACAATTAGTGCACATTCTTACTGACAAACACGCACACACATTTGCCAGATACGTTACAATCCGCAAAGCGCCGGCGTGTGCGTGATTTTGCCGTGTGTGCGTGTGTGTGTGTGTGTGTGTGTGTGTGTGTGTATCAAGACTAGGCTTGCTGCCAACAACATTGACTTTCATTTCATTCCCCGATGTGGTTTCCTCTCTCTCTCTCCCCCTCTCTCTCTCCCCCTCTCTCCCCCTCTCTCTCCCCCTCTCTGTGTGTCTGTGTCTGTCTCACTCATTGTGTCTCTCATTTAAACTCTGTTTCACAATCTCTCGTCCCCCAAGTTCCCAAGTTCCCTCGACTTCTTTTCCATCAGAATGTCCTCCCTTCACTTTCTCTCTGTCCCCCCCCCCTCTCAATCTCCCCCACACTCCCAGATTATTTTTCCTGCCTCCAGCTAATTGAAAGCAGATTAACCCAGTATCAAATGGAGGAGGCCGAGGAGGAGGAGGAGGGGGGTGGAGAGCGAGGGGGAGAGCGGGAGGGAACAAGCAAAAAGCAAGGAAGGGAGGAAGGAAGGATGTCTTTTCCGATGCTAATCAGTCGAACAACTTCCCTCGACTTCCTCACTCCTCTTGTGGTTTTACAACCTCTTATTGTATTATTTATTCCATCATTTCTCTTTGATTCACTTTGGCTCCATGACATATATATATGTACGTGCGAATACAGGCAGCAGTAGTAGCAGTAGTTCATAATCCCTGCTCTCTGTGACCCCCCCCCCCCCCCCCCCCCTGTCAACCACTATACCGGCAGCACAGCTCTCTGCTAACTCTCTGCTAGTCTGCTTATTGTTGCTCCCTGCCTCTCTATCAGCCCCTCTCCCTGGACCCCGGGCGCTGATGACCTGCCAATGGGGGGGGGGGGGGGGGGGGTAGGACCAGGGAGGCTGAGAAAATGGAGGATGATGATGATGATGATGATGATGATGATGGTGGTGGTGGTGATGATGATGATTTATTTATTTATTTTATTTGTGAGCGGCCATGTACAATATTAGACATACATGTCAACATTTGATGCATTGTACCAGAGTCAGCCAAGGCAAATTTTTATCTGCAGTCCCCCGGCCGGTCACGATTAAAACATCCACACAGGGACAGAACAGCAATGAACAGATTACGCTGCGCTGCACAGTTTTATTGTAAACAGTGTTTGTCCAAAGGGAGAATTAACTTCAAAACTACCGACATGATTACTGGCTACCATTGGGTATCGCGGTGCCGGGTCTGTGTGTCCATCTGTTGAGTACAACCGGGCACGGGATAAGGTTCACGATGAGATCGGGACGGGCGCAAAAAATAATCTCCGATAAGCAACCACCAAAAAACGTAATCACTGGAAGACGAGAGAAGCCAGCCGATAAGTGTTTCCTTCTGTTTTAATGCCAAATAGGATTTAGACCGGCAAAGAGCTTTGTCTCCATAATGGACAGAAGCTGGACAACTGTGCCAATGCAACATCGCTGGCATTTGAGAAGTCACTGAAATCATGAGAAAATATCCTTCGATTCCTTCGAAATGCTTCATGATTAGAAGCATTGTATTGTATTGTATTGTATATCGTATTATTTCAATCAATTTCCAAAAACACTGCCCTGCCCACCATAGCGATGCCATGAGTGGAATAAAAAATTCTTTATTTATCAAACAGGAAATCTAGTAGCTGGAAGTTGCTGGAGTCAATTCCATCTTTTTCTTGTACGGTCATACTTAGGTTAAATCATTTCCGTAGCTTAATATTGATCGTTGTTCATCTAGAAAGTTATTACATGTAGTAGATTCAATTGAAAACT
The DNA here is from genome assembly GCA_002895965.2 of Coryphaenoides rupestris. NCBI lineage: Eukaryota > Metazoa > Chordata > Actinopteri > Gadiformes > Macrouridae > Coryphaenoides > Coryphaenoides rupestris. Next base: position 17,585 of record PIJE02003181.1, on the reverse strand, counting down.
GTAATTATCCATATCAGGAAATGGCTTCCAAATGAATGAATAGCAAATGGGGTCATATAGACTAACAATTACCACATTCCCTCTGAGATAATTCAGCTTTTTTTCCCCCCCCCTGAACAATATCCGAGGGGAGGTTGGCTGTGAGCACATGTGGACGTGTTCCTCACATCTGGGAGTCTCACACGCGGACTGAGTGCAGCATTACCATTTAAATGGTCATTTTCAATTTGAGCACGTGTTACACCCTTAATACGTGTAAGGCCGGACATGTCACGACTCCTCATCCATCGCCGTGACGGGGTTCGATTTCCCCCGTCTACCGATGACGTCCCGGTTAGTTGCCATGGCGACGGTGCTTCTCGCCGATTCCCGGGGCTTTTGCTGGAGGCGTTTTATTCCCGTGTCTTTGTCTTTGACGCTTTATTAGCTTTGGTGACCTTAAACACTACACTGGAAAAAAGTATGCTGCAAAGAGCCACTTTAAGATCTTGCCTCTTTATCACGCAATCTCTATATTTCAAGTAGCCATTAACGTGCGGCGCGTCAGCCTGCTCTCTAATGGATCACAAGGAGGGAAAGTTTGCGCTGGCTGTTAGCTTACGACGGCTCATTTCCACCGCCTATAGTCCCCCACTGAGCGCAGGGGGCAGGACCTTTCTTTTTTTTTTTTTTTTACCAAACGATCTTCTGAAATATAGCAACAATGTAAGTCAACGTAACGCTCAAAGCCAGCGGGTGCTCCGGTGCTTCGACACTGTCTTGTGGGGTGGCTTTTAGCAGAGTGCGCCCATGAACAAACACCTGCAGTCTACGCACACACAACACACACCACACACGCACACACACACACATGCGCACACACACACACACTCATGCACGCAGGCACACACACACACACACACACACACACACGCACACGCACACATATGGCCAGACAGATCTCATGTCTTAAGGGCACATGCACAGAAACAACCTTTCAACCATCTGTTGATTACATCCATCTGTTCCCTAAGTGCGCCTTAGTGTCTGTCCAACTCCAAGCCCATGAGGCATATGCACGCGCACACACACACACACACACGCACACACACACACACACACACGCGCGCACACACACACGTGCACGCCCAAGCCCACACACACTCACTCGCACACCCACATAGGACAAACATTCGCCTTGAGATGTACACAAAAGATACACGTGTGGATATCAAGTTACAAGCCTCAGGAAATGGCTGCTTTTAAAACAGCGAAAAGGCAGATCCCAAACAAATGATTTCATTAAAGTTCCATAAATCCTGCACTTCCTCTTTTTGTTTTGCAGATTTTTTGTGTGTGTGTGTGTCCTTACTCAAGGAGGAAATTGCATTTGTGTTTTCCCCTCCGAAGGAACATTGCTGATTTTTATCAGAGCGCAATCTGCCTTTTAAACCCGTGGTTGTAATGTGGGGAAGAGTACGCACGTCTTCCCGCCCCTCGTCCATCAGGCGTTCTTTCTGTCTCCGTGCGTCTTTGTCAGCCTGTACGGGTTTGGCGGCCATCTTGGTGTTCCCCTTTGTCACCGCCACCAAAAGTTGTTGGTACTCGACATGTCACCGGCAGCGCTTTATGCAATATGTATGGGCTCGCCGGTGAATAGATGTACAAAAGAAGGCCATATTTAGCATAGCTTGCTCTAGTTCCTGCATCTATACATTTATACATGCGGGTCTGTTTTCAAAACAGCCCATGCATACGTTTCATTCCCGGCAAACTGTCGTTTTTTATTGAGTTTATCGCCGACGGAGCGCGCTCTTTACACAGCACCCATAAAACCCCTGATATGACTCTGTTTCCAGGTTGGCTATAGTTGAGTAGGCCCCGGTTATGCTTTCTACGACGCTTGTGTCTTTAACGGATGGACTCATTTAGGAGCATCCAGCCAGAAGTGCCGGTGTGACTGTGACTATACGACTCAAATGACACTTCAGGCGGCGCCGCCCGTGTCCCTCTAGTGATGTGTACAGAGACCCAATAAGCGGCCATCCTAAGCGCGGCAATTTGAGCTGGCATGTACGGTGATTCCAGAGAGCGTTTGTGAGATAGAGCAGCTGTGCAGCCAAGGACTCTCCACGCCCTGCTTTTAAACACCACATCTCAGAACTATACCAGCAATCTTTTGCATATTTGTATCTGTAGCTTCAATATATACAGTAAATATATATATATAATATATATATTATTATCTAATGGAAATCTTTCACAAAAGCATTATCAGAAATATGTTGACATTCAAATGTACATTGACATGTGCTCGTTGAGTGGTAATGTAATGCTATAGTCACACCAAAAAATCTCATGTTAAATAGTTTTTCACAGCTAAAGAATATCAAGATTTTGGTTTTCTAAACTGAAACAAAGTGCAGGATATGTAAGACATTCCAAGGGGCGCGAGCTTTTCCTCCCAAAGTCATTCTTTGAATTTTGTATGCCAGGCCACAGGCCAATTATTATTTGAAAAATAACAAGAATTGAAATGCTTTTGGCCTTTGCTCAAAGTAAGACTATAAGGAGGAGAATTGGAGCTGTGAATCGTGGCTCGTGGAGCTCTGAGTGGTTTTAATATAATTTTGACTTCACAAAGGCAGCGGGGTCTCAACAAGGACATAACAAATTTGCTCAAAGAAGCCACCAGGTAGAAAAAAACAAATAAAAAACGCTCCTTAAACCATCTGAAACATCCAAATGGTCTGAGGAAGCACTTGAGTCCTGATTTCAATGGCTGCAGAACAACTTCTTTAAATGAATGGCTGTGGATGGGAGCAACAATCAATTTAGTTTTTTTGTGTCCGCGCGGCTATAATGCTGCCTATTATACCACGGTGGCTGCTGCCGGGCTCGCTGGGCTTGGTGCAGTCATGCATTCAGGGGGGAGGGAGGGAGGGAGGGAGGGGGGGGAGGGAGGCACATTGATGGATATTATAATGGTTGAGTTGATGCCTTTCGTAAAAGAGCAATATTTTAATGTGTTTTCGAAGCACAGAGAGAAGCTGTATGCGTAACGATATAGTAATGATTCCTGAGTATGGCGGCGCTGAAGGCAATCTGCTTGTTCACCACAGACCACTGAGCCATCAGGAGGGCAGGTTTTGGCCGCCATTTCCATTCTTGATCATCCATTTAATTTAGAGTCGATTTCACACTTTCTCCTTTTAACATTTCCAAGAAAAATAAGAAGTACATTTGTATGCATGGTATCATTTAGAACTTCATTTGACAATTTGCAATTATTGGAACTATTTATTTTAAATTATTGGAACGAGTTATTTTCAACAAGTTACAGTAATAATTAAAGTTAAAAAGTTAAAAAAAGTTAAAAAATGTCACATTTTGCTAAATTGTACCTTAATCCTCACTGTAATTAGGAATTTTCTTGACAATTCTGAGGTTAGGTGTTGGACTCTTAATTAAGTACTATTAGCACTTCTGCACTTCAATATCATTATTAAAGTCAACTAGTAATTATAAAATGTATTCCTTCTGTTCTCCCTTCTCTCCTCCTGTCGAACGTCGTGGTACTTCAAGGTTACTTCAATGTGGCTGACGTCTCCCAGCACCACACATTGGCTCATTAAAAAGTGAGGACTGCCATGTAACATCGGAAGGGCCCATTTGAAATTAGCCTTCGAGCTATTTGTAGTCTGAAGCAATTCTTAAGGGAGTCCGACTCCACGGAGTTGCCATGTTTAGTAACCAGGCTATGTTGACGAGACCATCAGCTGCCTCCATTCTTTATGACCCTGAATGTCAGTACATGGGAGAGTGGCAGTAGCACATCTCTTTGTGGCTGATCCTATGGTGTTCGTGGAGATCTATTCATAGGCTTTCCGTGCCCGCCTCTACTTTCCCATGTTTCTAGAAGAAGCTGCCCTATACTGAACTGTTGTTCTCCTCAGATGCTGTAAATATTTTGCATTTTATTTCCCATAAGGATATTTTGTAACCCACTGCAACCCCATTGCTCACTGCAATCTTGTTGTAATCTCTGTTGCCTTTTTATTTGATCAATGTCACCCTGAATGGTTCCATAGTGGCCTGGTCCACTGCCTAGTGTCTTTGACTCCTGCAGCACACCATTTTAGTTTAACAAAGAAGATCGCAATAATAATAATAAAAAAATTATATACATCCCTCTGAGTGGAGAAAGCTCAATGCGTATTCAGGTATCTGCAACACCTATTAGCAATCCTTACAGTGATGTGTTTGTGCATAATGCTTCATGATTTGTAAATCACTTTTTTCTGTCTGCATGCAAGCAAAATCGGACAATTCAAAGGTAATGTGTAGGCGAGAACAAGAACGGCTTTTGCAAATGTAAATGCTGTTGCCACAGCCGACTGGCAAAGTGGAAGAAGGAAATTAACAAGGAGAACGAAAAGACGAGAAGGAATAAATGAAATTGCGGTGAGATGTGCCCCAAAAAATGTCTCTATGGTTCATTCACTCTTAAAAAAAGCGATGAAATAACATTAGGGAGCATTGGCAAAATTGTAAAATGTCAATTACGGGGTCATTCACTTTCATCGTGGTCAATAAAGCATGACCACCTAAATGCGCTTCATGCTGAGAGAAAGGTGGAACCGGATGGAATGGACAGTAAAATAGCAAGGTTTTCCCATAAAAACCTAGTTTGTATTTATAAATATTATCTCATCTTCCTTTTTTCTTTCTACTGAAACTAGAAAACACAGGTGACGGCGATTGTAATCAAGACACTGATAACAATAGCGCTCAGGAACGCAATTTCCCACCAATTCTTGGCCGTCGACGATGCTAACTGGTGGAAACGCCCCCTCCCAGTCAAGGTAGAGGAACGGGAAAAAAATAAGCTAAGGAGGGAACACAAGGAAATACACAGTGGGGGGGGGGTCAGGCCTGAACAGCATACATAACATTGGTGTAAGTCACCCCCCTGTTCACCCTGAGCATCCATGGGGCCATAGTCACAGCCCATTATACATAGCCCAGTATAAATAACATGCTAGGTATAGACGACACATGAGGTGTAGACTGTCATTCTGTTGACCTTCTCTTCTCTCAATCTTTCCTCTCCTCCCTCCTCCTCCCTCCCTCCCTCCCCCCTGAATGCATGACTGCACCAAGCCCAGCGAGCCCGGCAGCAGCCCGTGGTATAATAGGCAGCATTATAGCCGCGCGGACACAAAAAAACTAAATTGATTGTTGCTCCCATCCACAGCCATTCATTTAAAGAAGTTGTTCTGCAGCCATTGAAATCAGGACTCAAGTGCTTCCTCAGACCATTTGGATGTTTCAGATGGTTTAAGGAGCGTTTTTTATTTATTTTTTCTACCTGGTGGCTTCTTTGAGCAAATTTGTTATGTCCTTGTTGAGACCCCGCTGCCTTTGTGAAGTCAAAATTATATTAAAACCACTCAGAGCTCCACGAGCCACGATTCACAGCTCCAATTCTCCTCCTTATAGTCTTACTTTGAGCAAAGGCCAAAAGCATTTCAATTCTTGTTATTTTTCAAATAA
>PIJE02003180.1:11903-27157 GCA_002895965.2 Coryphaenoides rupestris | reverse complement strand
TGTGTTTAGTTTGACACCCCTGCCATCGACGAGAGACCCTCGAGGTTTCCTCCCCCCGTGGGTTAGTAGACTGTCCTCCTAAAGCCACAAATCATCCACATATATTGGGCATTAGATACTATTGTCCGTCCATATTGATGGTTCTAAGTGAGAGATCAAGACGTCCGATGTCTGATGAACTTATCCGGATCCCTCTACTTGTTGTGTGTGTCGATTGCGCAACACAGCCCCTCCTTTCGTGCGCACTGTGAAAATCAGGAATTTGTCTAAAAATAGCATCTGGGGCCTTAACACAGCCGGACTGGGCTGTGGGAGACAGCCCCCTCCTTGATGATGTTCCGTGGAGAGAGAGGGAGAGACCTGTTGTGGACTGGCTAAAGAATTGTTAAAATGAGTTAAAGTATATAAAAATAGTACGTCACCAATCGTTCCTCAAAGCATCTTCAGATATTATCCGAAAATAGAAATAATCGAATAATGGGAATAATCCGAAAATAGGAATAATCCGATAATGAGAGTAATCCAGAAAATGCAAATAATCCTCAATTGGGAATATGCCAAAAAGGGTTAAAACCCAAACCAAAAAGGTTATTCCAAGAAAGTCTTTCAAAAGTTTCTTCCGTTCTCTTCATTTCTTCTCTCCTGTTTATATTCCTCTATTCTTCCTTAATAATCTTCAGGAGTTTCTCATATCTTCTCTTGGGTTTCTTCATTCTTTTTTATAATGATCTTCTGGGCTTCTAAGTGCGTTTCTCTCCATCTCCTTGGGGTGGTCTTCAGTCCTGGGTCTTCTGGGTCTTCTCTCTCGTCTGGGGTAGCTGGTCTCAGTTATTTCTCTCTATTTTTCCCTTAAATACCAGAGTCCACATTTCTCTTTTTTCTATCCTTGTCGCATGCGCAGTCGCCTCTTAACCCCGGTCATTATCCTTAAATCCCCTGGGTTGTCTTACTATTTTTTAATAACCTCCCAAAATGTGCTGACTATCAACCGAAAAAGTGCTGACCAGCATAAAAGCATGGAAGAACTCCTGCTTAGGCTGGGTCACGTCACCCTTGGGGTTGTGCTTGTCTCCATAAGCAAGGCCACCTGGCCTTCCCGTGAGTGTTATCATCATGTTTTCCTGGCACTCTCCATCTTCAATGCCGTCATGTGTTGAGTCGTGTATTGAGTAAGGCCACTTGGCACTCTGGCAACATTGCCGTCATGCTTAAAACATCTGGCGCTCTATCAAAGATACCGCCATCCCGTGTTCACTAAAATGTACTACAATTTGTTCTATTTTGTTCCGCTAGGCCTACCCCAGGCCCATGATATTCTGACTACCATGGCCCCAATGGTTACCAATCACAATCATAGACACTCAATATGTACACATACCATCAACAGACTGTAGTCTATACTTATGGTAATATCCTCTTAATGACTCCCTTAGGTTTCTTAATAGTTATGGTACATAGTGGGTAGTATCCGTAGATCTAGTACGCTGCCGTCCTGCAGCTTGAGAGCGACGGGTCACATAGGGACGTTCAGCTACTCCAGCAAAGGGAACTGGTCTCCCATTGCTTCCACGATGTGATCTCTTGTAACCCCAAGCCACCGAGGCATCCCATCCACAGCCGGCAGCACCTTGATGGATACGCAGGCCATGGTAGGTCGTTTCACATGCCCAACCACAGCCACAGCAGCGCCACAACATGGCCTGGTTGTCTCCGTAGACGGAGCTGTCCAACGGCTGGAGCGGCCTAACAACCGGAACCCGATACCCCTCCCTCTCGGGGGAGAGTCGGTCCCGGCTGTCATAAGTTGGGATTGGTACGAGCTGGGACGAGCCGGTTGGTGGGGTAGAAACCCTCGAGGGTCCTGCGGTTGCTGTAATATTTCCAGTCCACCCCCAGGATGAGTCAGCTGGTTGCGGATAGGTGGGTGTCATTGGATAGGTGCTTCCCCATCCCCACGATGTAGTAGTAGTAGATTGTATTCCGTTTTCCATTGGTGCCGAAAAGGTGTTATTCCATGGTCGGGTAGGGGGGTTCAACTGGGTCAGGTTGTCAGATGGTGTGTAAAAGGGATCATTCCATGCCTGACTGGGACGCATGGCCGCCGGCGCAAAGGTCGGCAGCCCAAGTCCAAGTCCAGATGGGGTGCTAAAAGTATGTCCCAGTCCTTCCAGCCATTCCTCTAGTTCTCTCAAGGTGAGGGCTGGGCCATTAACAGACATGGCTAATCGGTAATGTTGCTTGAGAATCTTGATAAAATATAAAAACTGAAAAAATGCAAAGCCAGTTACTGAGCTGCGTGTATAGCTAAGTGTTTCAAGAAGCAGACAAGTGTAGGGCTGATGGTGGGTTGAGAGGGGGCGCTGTTATAAGCCTCCAGGCTAGCCCCGCCCCTTGAGGAGGGTTCAGTCGTCAAACGTGCCCCAGGCGTCAAGAACCGTGTACTCTGGCGCCGGCGTAAATGGATCAAACTGGGGGTCTAGATCCGGGGTGGGGGCCCTAGGAGTAGCCACCGGGAAGTATTCTAAGGTTTCCGTATCATCCGGTGTAAGGGGAGGAGAAGGCATCGGCGTAGGAAATCTCCTACGAATCACGGGGGTGGGAACAGGGGTTTCGGAGTAATCCAGAACATCATGCTGGGGTGTAACTTCGGGGGGCCAAAGATATACTCGCATGGGAGGTCGCGGAGATGTAGAGTCTGACGGGGTGTCCTCATCGTCGTCATCGCCTTCATCTGGTATTTCGATGATTGATACGTCTTCCGCCGTCTCCTCCGGTGACAGTACCAATATTGGTGCAGGGGTCCGTGCTACCATGTCGAAATTCGCCAGATAACTTTTGAGCTCAGAGAGCTCATCCTCAGGATCTAGATTACTCAGGCGTTTATCATCTCCTTCAGTGCTTTCTCGGCTACTCCCATTGGCTCGCTTTGGCCCTGAGCGGGCACGCTCGGGTTCTTGGTACTACCTTCCCCAGGTTCCCCTACTCTCGTTTCTCGTTGACAGTGGCCAGCCTCCACTTCTTCCGCCATCATTCCAGATGGATAGGGGAACGATCCATCATCAGGATAGAGCAATGTTTTGCGTACCGCAAAACACATTCCCGTTCCCCAAGTGATGTTGTCTGGCACGTCCACATCCCGGGTACACTTGGTAGTATTGGCCATTTCCATCGTTGGTTACTCCTCCTAATATAACTCCCACTCCTCTTTGCTCCGGAGCCCACGGGTTGCATAACGATTTCTGAAGTCGTTTCTAAGGTACATGCCTACTCAGGCGGAGGTCCTTGGGCACTGAACACTCCACGTCCCGTGTACCAGGCGAATTCCTGGTCATGACAAGTACTACAATATATCCTACCAGAGACATCCCATAAATAACAGGTATGTTGGGCATCGACACCACAGCGTCCACAGACGGCATCGGCCCTGTAATTAAAAGAAAGGTTCAATGGTTAACTTTTGTGAGCGTTAGCGAGAAGCAGGGTGCGGGTTGAGCATAGAGTATAGGTTTTCTTCATAGACTGTCGTCTCTCCCTTCTTCTGTCTATGGTGTTTCCAGTTTCGGCGTTGAACTCGTTAATCGTCTATTGTTTCGTAATGTTCCATGGCGTCTAGTTCATATCTCTCATTCCCCCTTGTATTAGCATTGGGTACATCATCGTAGGCTGGTGGAGAATCTTCTGATTCTTTTGGAGGTAACTCTTCGTTTTCCGGAACGATTACCCTATGCATGAATAACCAAACCAGCATGGTATATTGATTTGCATAGTCCCACCACTGTAATATGCTATAATCATCCATACGTGTAACCGCACGGCACTGAGTACCAAATATTTGGTACCGGGGGGTCTGTTATAGGAATCATTATTATATGGAGGGTCATCAGGACGCAACCTCCCGGTAAGGTTCATCATATGTGTTATGCAGCCCAGCATTTGTGTCCATTCCTGGGCGTAATTTCAAACATAAGGATACACATCTGGGTGACCATCCAACACGCAACTACTATGTCAAGCATACTCGGTTGGGGTGAGAGGTAATTCTAACTCGTCTAATAGGTGCGTCACAAACAGTGGCAAGCACAGATCCAGGGGTCTACGCCAGAATGCACACATCCACTTGACAACGTTCAGTAACAGTGTCAGAGGTCTAAACGGCTCTTCCCAAGATCCCATACAACTGTACAATAGCAAAGGGATAATGTAATGAGACATTGAATAGCTCGGTCTTGCTTCGTCCGCTTGGCCAAGTTATGCCAGATGTAGATGGGTCGGGGCCTCGCTTGAATCCATGCTACTTGAGGTATTCATTTATGGTTAGATGAATCGTCCAAATAATTGTAATGTGAGTAATTCCGAATATTATTTCTGTCAAAAACAATCCTAAAAAATCTAAATAGATTAAAAATCTTTAAAACGTATCCTTGGAGTCCAGGGCTGCGTCTGGTTGGGGCATTCTTGTCCCTGGCTTTATATCCTTTCCTGTTACTCCGCCCTTCAATAGGGGATGGTGCTAATGGGGCGCTGTCCTTCACCCATTAGTTCAGACTTGCTCCTCCTCCATCCGGAGGAGGGGTACATTCCTTTTACGTCATCCCAGTTTCCGTAGTCCTGTGTCCTGTCAATGTCATGTATCTGTCGTTTGTTATACTTCCAAGTATGTCCGGTGTTATTCCTTTTTCTCGTCTTTGATGAGGGGTTCAAGGTCCTCTGCTTTTTCAGCCCTAAACATCCGCTGAAAGGCCGCAACGGTCCCCGCTTTGAATACTGCGGAATGCTTATGATTACTAATGTTATTTATTCCAACAAAAGTCAGCAAACATAGGCCATAAGTTATGCGAAGAGGCTTGAAAGCAAATGGTACATCCAGCTGGTCAAATCCAATGCTCCTTGTCCAATGATTCCGAACGTTTCTTCAACCACCACTCCGAGGGTAGATCCTACGGAGCCAACAGTGGTTATTGCTATTTCGTACCATTTGGCATGGGTGTTCCTCCGCTCCTGTTCCACACGCTTTCCATGTTTCCTCAGGAGAATGGCATGTACCATTGTTAAACATGCGATTTTGGCCCAGCCATCGGTAATCCAGCCTCTTCTTTTCCATGGCACAAACTTTGTCGCCATGCGTGTCCTTCTGCTATTTGCCGTAATCCATGGCCGGTATGAGGAATAGTTTCGTGCCCAGGTCCATTCCGTCCCGCCAGTATTTCATTACTGTGGTGTCTAACGCAACCCCCGCTAAGGGGTACGGACCTAATCCAGGTTTGGTTAACCTTCACCCATTTCACCTCGTGCTCACTTGCCTTAGGGTATCCCGTATTCCAGAGGTCAGATTGCCATTTCCATCCAGGGATGTTACCGCTGTCCCGGCGTGCGAGGCCAATCGTACAGGTGGTGTTCTTCTGATCGCACAACATCCACCACGGTCTTGGTACCACGCTTACTGTTGGGGCCCAGTACCCCGGCCAGATTTCACGATATCGGGAATACACTGTTGCGAGGTATTGGTATTGCACCCAGTAATTATTGGTCTGGTTCAAACACGGCAGTACCCATTGTTGTACTTCTTCTTGCTGTAATCCCCACCAGGTGTAGCCAGTCCATCTTTGGTATTTTCCTTCTACCCAACCCTGCAAAATTCCTTTAATGGTTTCGTTCGGGTTTAATCCACTGCAGTCATTGAACCATATGGACAGGAAAAGAAAGGAAACTTGCCTAATGGGGCATCTGGGAGAGTAGCCTGTGTTCTCATACCTCGTCATATGAAGCATCTCATACGTGAGGCTTGCTACACATCTATCTACCGCCGCGAAATCTCCTTTAGGGACCGACCATAGATCATCGGGTGTGGGGAGTCGTTGGACATACATTAAAGAGTTACGTAGTTCCAATTTGACTAACTGACTTCCCGCTTCCATGAGTCGTGCTGTTGCGTGTTCGCTATGCTACTAGAGAATCTCAGGGATGATCGAGGCCTATGCCTCTGCCCCACCACCTCTCTGGCCTCTGTTAACTATGCGACATAAGCGGGTTACATGTTGCGCGTTCGCTCTGTTATTTTCTTTAGCAATGCATAATTCTGTGTAGCATTTATGACTGATGTGTTAGATATAAGGGTTATTTTGACAGACAACACCAACGAAGGGCCTGTACGTGAACCCATGTCCTGTGTTCCATGAATGTACCAAGGTCTCGTCTGCAGCAGGGATGAAAATAGACTGGGGGAGTGCACACTCACAGACACACGTTTCCTGGTACAAAGAATGTGAACTAGGGTTGGCCCCATAACCAATTGGTTTATAATTCTTTAAGATTTAAGATTTATTCCTTTTCATTTCATTGATTTTATTCCTTTTAAACTTTTTATTATTATTATTGTACTTCTATATAATTTTGTGTAGCATTAGGACTGATGTATGACATATAAGGTTTATTTCAACAGAAGACACCAGTGAAAGACCTGTACTTGTACTGAGACAATGCAGGAGCGAGGGGCCCCATGCCTGTGTCACCTACAGCACCACGCTTCAGGTAGAAGCGTGTGGGGTACCAAACCCTGCACGTTTCAGGTAGAAGAGTGTGGGGTACCAAACCCTGCACGTTTCAGGTAGAAGAGTGGGGGTACCAAACCCTGCACGTTTCAGGTAGAAGAGTGTGGGGGTACCAAACCCTGCACGCTTCAGGTAGAAGAGTGTGGGGGTACCAAACCCTGCACGTTTCAGGTAGAAGAGTGGGGGTACCAAACCCTGCACGCTTCAGGTAGAAGAGTGGGGTACCAAACCCTGCACGCTTCAGGTAGAAGAGGTGGGGGTCCCAAAGGCCTCCACATCACGTACACACACACACATCTCACCCTTATGATTACTTATATTATGAAGGCATTTGTGATTAATGTATAATTTTGGTAATTGATCCTGATAATCTTTGGACAGTTAAATGATTTGTGTATCTTGGTCATGTTTTCAACAACCATATGGACCAAAAGGGGTCAGTGAACTCCAGAGGCCTCATATTCCTGTGTTTTTTCTAATCCACAGGGGATTTCACATGCAGCAAAGGCAATGGAACAGTGGGGGTACTGTTTGAACATATACCACCACTTATAGTTATTATTTTATTGTTCATTTATATTATGAAAGTGGTTATTTAACAATCCATATAAATCATGTAATTTTTCTATATGATCTAAATATAGATTTTTATTTCTTTAACACGGCACTTGAACTTGTCTGTTGAACCGATTTTCCTTTATTGGACAAACATGCGGCCCCCCGCCCTTCGCCTCAAAGAAGCCTTCTATACGACCCCTCGCGCTTCCTCGCTTAGAGCTTAGGGTGTCACATTTCACACCTTTAAAAAACTATGAAGAATCTGATAATTACCAAATACCAAGAAACACGTGATTCCTGTGTTTTTGTTTTTTTGTTATTTTTAATGTAATTTTTCTATTATTATAAATTTTTTATATTCCAAGGTTTTGAGACATGACAATGAAATGAAATGACAAGTCTATGGAACAATGAAGATACACCCACACACTCTTTAGTGTTATTACCATGAAATGTTTTGATACTTAATGATTCTATATTTTGGTAAACAATATACCACTTGATACATATAACATGTATGCCATAATTCTTATATTTATGGAAGTGTTTTCTTAATGCATAATTATATAATCCTTGATCATTCTTGATACCATATAACATGTATGCCATAATTCTTATATTATGAAGTGTTTTCTTTAATGCATAATTAATGCCATAATGCCATATTGCCATTGATGCTTAATGCCATAATTCTTCTATTATGAAATGGTTTTGTTCAAAGCATAATTCTTGTGCTTCTTGGAAACCTATTTTGGTAGCCAATGCTGCGCACGCAACATGAACACGAGACTTGTGTACCGCCGAAAGGTGTGATCTTCGAATTAAGGGGCCCAAGCAAACGTACACAATGGAAAGTACGAGAATGCGATCAAACGGGCATAAAAAAAAAATATATATATATCTGCGAGGCTGCGCACAAAGAGACATGTAGCCTACGTCCGGCCAAAGGTGTGATGTACGAACTAGGCGCCCAGACATGAACCTGTATGCGGTGGAATTTACGGGATGATGCGAGACGGGCATTGAAAAAAGAAAAAAGGCGTGATATGCAAATCTGAAAGCCCAGGCATGAATCTGAACGCAGTGGAAAGTTTCAGACGCTGACGGGTATTGAAAAAAAATAAGAAACGTTGTAAGAGGTTGAGGAGTGCTCATATGTAAGGCTATACAGGAAGTAAGTCTATATATGGGGGGGAGAACTTGACAAGTGGGTCACAAAATAAATCCTAACGAGTAACCGCCTACCTAGTAGAAGTGGACATTAATATCGCTATTGAAATGAGGCCTAGATACTGAGTGCGATAAAATCCTCCAAAGGGACGCGAGGTATTATATTAGTTGGTGTTGACTAATAAACGGTAAGCGTAGTCCATGGGTAGGAATACGGATAAATCATACAATCGATAGGTAAACCGCGTATTGTCGCATAGTTAATATCGGCCAGAGAGGTGGTGAGGCGGAGACACGGCCTCGATCATCCCTGAGATTCCCCTAATAACACGAGCGAACGCGCAACATGTAACCCGCTTATGTCGCATAGTTAACAGCACCTTTTACTGTTTAACCGCTTAGAAACACACAAGCGCCTATTGTGAAAATGAATTGTGAACTACTCTCGAATGCAATAACCCCCCAACTCCAAAACGGTAGGGAAGCAAGTAGAGGTGCACCAGCACAAGATACATACAGAGGGATCATTGGGCAATAGCGTCTTATGAGGTTATTGTGTGCGTGGCTGCAAAATGCGTTTGAGCGCGAGATAAGTGCAGTTTGGACATCCATGCCTCTCGCGACTAAACGCTTGGTGTTTGATGCCTAAACCGATGTTGCCCCACTGTCTTATGATGTACTCATGCCCACACAAGCATTGGTAAGGTCGGATAAACGTTTCCATGAAAGTTGTGAAGACCCATCACCTTTTACTGTTTAACCGCTTAGAAACACACAAGCGCCTATTGTGAAAATGAATTGTGAACTACTCTCGAATGCAATAACCCCCCAACTCCAAAACGGTAGGGAAGCAAGTAGAGGTGCACCAGCACAAGATACATACAGAGGGATCATTGGGCAATAGCGTCTTATGAGGTTATTGTGTGCGTGGCTGCAAAATGCGTTTGAGCGCGAGATAAGTGCAGTTTGGACATCCATGCCTCTCGCGACTAAACGCTTGGTGTTTGATGCCTAAACCGATGTTGCCCCACTGTCTTATGATGTACTCATGCCCACACAAGCATTGGTAAGGTCGGATAAACGTTTCCATGAAAGTTGTGAAGACCCATCACCTTTTACTGTTTAACCGCTTAGAAACACACAAGCGCCTATTGTGAAAATGAATTGTGAACTACTCTCGAATGCAATAACCCCCCAACTCCAAAACGGTAGGGAAGCAAGTAGAGGTGCACCAGCACAAGATACATACAGAGGGATCATTGGGCAATAGCGTCTTATGAGGTTATTGTGTGCGTGGCTGCAAAATGCGTTTGAGCGCGAGATAAGTGCAGTTTGGACATCCATGCCTCTCGCGACTAAACGCTTGGTGTTTGATGCCTAAACCGATGTTGCCCCACTGTCTTATGATGTACTCATGCCCACACAAGCGTTCAAAAATATGCGTTGCTTTGGAGGCACTTGTATGAAAATGCGAATGGTTATCGAGAGCATGCCATGGGAAAATTATGCCCTAAAAAGACCTTTCCAGATGGGACAGATGGGGGAACTATGCCCTTAAATGTCCAGCAGCCGACGTGGACCTAGGCCGCCGCCAGCCGAAGAGGAGAATACGGAAAGTAATACGGAGTACGAACACGACATCAACCACCGACACCCACGGAACAACTCGGCCGCCACACCAACCCGGGAGACAGCACGAAGCCACTACGGAAGAGCTCCTGAACGCAGTATTCCCCAACACCTCATCGAGAGATCGTATACGTTACGATAACGCTATCCAATGCACCAGGGAGATGAGGAAAAGGTTAAACCCGTGCTATTGGAGCCTAGCTGCACGATGTTTGGGGAATAAACATTTTATGGTTAATGCCTTGGCTGAAAAAGACCCAAAACAGAAATCTGAATTTAAAATACCAACAGGGGACCATTGGTTGAACACAACTTTTCCATGGATGTTAAAAGAACAACCCACTATGGCTACCCCAGACAGAGGTCCTGGGCGGCGCGGGCTGGAATTCTATATTATCCTCTGAACCCGACTGTAGCATGACTCATGGAAGCGGGAAGTCTGTATGACATATGTGACTAACAATTCTTTATTTCTTTATTATATTCTATATATACATCTTCTTTATTAATAACTCTTTATTTCTTTAGCAATGCATAATTCTGTGTAGCATTTATGACTGATGTGTTAGATATAAGGGTTATTTTGACAGACAACACCAGCGAAGGGCCTGTACGTGAACCCATGTCCTGTGTTCCATGAATGTACCAAGGTCTCGTCTGCAGCAGAGATGAAAATAGACTGGGGGAGTGCACACTCACAGACACACGTTTCCTGGTACAAAGAATGTGAACTAGGGTTGGCCCCATAACCAATTGGTTTATAATTCTTTAAGATTTAAGATTTATTCCTTTTCATTTCATTGATTTTATTCCTTTTAAACTTTTTTATTATTATTATTGTACTTCTGTATAATTTTGTGTAGCATTTGGACTGATGTATGACTTATAAGGTTTATTTCAACAGAAGACACCAGTGAAAGACCTGTACTTGTACTGAGACAATGCAGGAGCGAGGGGCCCCATGCCTGTGTCACCTACAGCACCACGCTTCAGGTAGAGGTGTGGGGGTACCAAACCATTCAGGTAGAAAGGAGTGGGGGGGTACCAAAACCCCTGCACGCTTTCAGGTAGACACGAGTGGGGGGTACCAAACCCCGCAACGTTTCCAGGTAGAAGGGTGCGGGGGTACCAAACCCCTGCACGCTTCAAGGTAGACAGGGTGGGGGTACCAAACCCTGCACGATTTCAGGTAGAAGGGTGGGGGGTACCTAACCTCTGCACCGTTTCAGGTAGAAGAGTGGGGGGTACCAAACCCTACACGTTCCAGGTAGAAAGGAGTGTGGGGGGCTACCAAACCCTGCACGCTTCAGGAAGGGGGGGTACAGGAGAGAGTGGGGAGGTAACCCAAACCCCACACGTTTCAGGTAGAAGAGTGGGGGGTACCAACCCTGACGTATTTCAGGTAGGAAGGGTGGGGGGTACCAAACCCACACGCTTCCACGGTAGAAGGGATGGGGGGTACAAAAAAACCCTGCACGTTTTCAGGTAAGAAAGGGTGGGGGGATACCAAACCCTGCACGTTTCAGGTAGAAGGGTGGGGGGTACCAAAACCGCCACACGTCTTCAGGTAGAAGGGTGGGGGTACCAAACCCGCCACGTTTCAGGTAGGAAAGAGGTGGGAGGTACCAACCCCTGACGTTTCAGGTAGAAGGGTGGGGGGGTACCAAACGCCTCGCATCTCACGTACACACACACACATCTCACCCCTTATGATTCTTATATTATGAAGTATTGTGATTAATGTATAATTCTGTATGATCCTGTAATTCTTTGACAATTAATGATTTGTGTATCTTGGTCATGTTTTTCAACACATATGACAAAGGGGTCGTGAACTCCAAGAGGCCTCATTTCCTGTGTTTTTTCTATCCCAGGGGTTTCACATGCAGCAAGGCATGACAGTGGGGGTACGTTGAACACATACACACTTTAGAGTTATTATTTTTATTGTCATTATATTATGAAGTGTTTTTAACAATCCATAATCATGTAATTTTTCTATATGTCAATATAAGATTTTATTTCTTTAACACGGCACTTGAACTTGTCGTGAACCGATTTCCTTTATTGACAACATACGGCCCCCCGCCTTCGCCTCAAGAGCCTCTATACGACCCCTCGCTCCTCGCTTAGAGCTTGGGTGTCACATTTCACACCTTTAAAAAAACTATGAAGAATTCTGATAATTACCAAATACCAAGAAACCGTGATTCCTGTGTTTTTGTTTTTTTGTTATTTTTTTAATGTAATTTTTCTATTATTATAATTTTTATATACCAAGGTTTTGAGACATGACAATGAAATGAAATGACAAGTCTATGGGACAATGAAGATACACCCACACACTCCTTAGTGTTATTACCATGAAATGTTTTGATACTTAATGATTCTATATTTTTGGTAAACAATATACCACTTGATACCATATAACATGTATGCCATAATTCTTATATTATGAAGTGTTTTCTTTAATGCATAATTATATAATCCTTGATCATTCTTGATACCATATAACATGTATGCCATAATTCTTATATTATGAAGTGTTTTCTTTAATGCATAATTAATGCCATAATGCCATATTGCCATTGATGCTTAATGCCATAATTCTTCTATTATGAAATGTTTTGTTCAAAGCATAATTCTTGTGCTTCTTGGAAACCTATTTTGGTAACCAATGCTGCGCACGCATCATGAACACGAGACTTGTGTACCGCCGAAAGGTGTGATCTTCGAAATAAGCAATAAGCAAACGTACACAATGGAAAGTATGAGAATGCGATCAAACGGGCATAAAAAAAAAATATATATATATCTGCGAGGCTGCGCACAAAGAGACATGTAGCCTACGTCCGGCCAAAGGTGGGTGTAGAACCAATCCATTATTGAACCCTCTCCAAGAACACTGAGATATTGAAGACCGAGACATCGATGGACACCAGCGCCCCGAAGGTGAGTTCCATGGGAAGCCTAACGGATATAAGTGCAGTTGGTTTTAGGTACTGATTAGACCTCATCTGTAACAACCGTTGTAAGAGGTTGAGGAGTGCTCATATGTAAGGCTATACAGGAAGTAAGTCTATATATGGGAGGAGAACTTGACAAGTGGGTCACAAAATAAATCCTAACGAGTAACCGCCTACCTAGTAGAAGTGGACATTAATATCGCTCTTGAAATGAGGCCTAGATACTGAGTGCGATAAACTCCTCCAAAGGGACGCGAGGTATTATATTAGTTGGTGTTTGACTAATAAACGGTAAAGCGTAGTCCATGGGTAGGAATACGGGATAAATCATACAATCGATAGGTAAACCGCGTATTGTCGCATAGTTAATATCGGCCAGAGAGGTGGGGAGGCGGAGGACACGGCCTCGATCATCCCCTGAGATCCCCTAATAACACGAGCGAACGCGCAACATGTAACCCGCTTATGTCGCATAGTTAACAGTATTTCTGCTCTACGGTAGTTAACACATAACTCCATAAAGTTATTAGCTGTTTTCCTTCGTTACTCACGGCAACCACGCGTCATTTTCTTCAATGGCCACAACCGCCTCCAAACGTGTAGTGTGATCTCGAGGTTGCAAACGCACTGCTTCTTTGATAGCTTGCTTTAGCTTCCCCAGATTCTCTTGGTCCGTTGCTGTCCATTCCAACTTTGTTTCTTCGGTCTTTCTTAGACGGGCATACAATGGTTTTGCGTATCTCTGGTAGCTCGGAACATGATCGCGTACATAGTTACATAGTCCCAATATACGTTGTAACTCCACGATGGAGGTTGGAGGGGTAATCCGTTCGATTTTCTCTCGGTACCCGTCTGATAGTCCTAAATCGGTAGAAACTTGGAATCCTAGGTAGTTAACCTGAAACTGCCCGAATTGACATTTCTTCAGATTCAGTTTTAGTCCTGCTTCCGAGATTCTTCGTATTACTGCCTCCAGTCTCGGCAGGTGTTCTGCTTCGGTGTCGTCAGCGATAAACACATCATCGATGTAGACTGTTGCGTTAAGGCCATCTAACACATCCATCACGGCCGACTGAAGTACATTCGGAGAGTTTTTGTATCCTTGCGGTAGTCTTTGCCACACATAGGCTTTTCCCTTGTGTGTGAACGCCGTTTTTCCTTGCGATTGTCTTGCCTTGAGGATTAATTAGGCTGGCTTTGTTCGCAACCGTTCTTCTGTTCAGCGCTTTGAAATTAATCACTGGTCTCCATGTTCCATCAGGTTTTTTCACGGCTTGGATTGGACTGTTGGTAATAGGGTTCGATTCTTGTCGAATTATCCCTAATTCCGTTAGTTCCTTTACAACTTGATCCATCTCCGACACGGCTCCTGGGTGTAAAGGATACTGTCGCACCGCTTGGTGCACTCCTCCAGTAATCGTGTGGGTATATTTTGGCGACAGATCTCCACAGTCATTTTTAAACCAGGATACTTGCGCTATTGCTAGTAATTGCCGTAGCCTTTTTCTTCCTTCTTCGGAAAAGTTACTTTCCTTGATCTTTTCCTCCATTACAACTGGTACATCCACTGGTTTGTACCATGTTGTTGGTGTATTCCCAGATTCACATCCGAGCTTGAGTAATCTTGCTTGTAGTAATTTCAACCTTTCCTCTATGGGTTTTCTTTGTTTCTTTGATTTGTTCAATTCCTTCAGATCCTCAATAGTTAATAAATCATTAGGTCCCAATAACCATACTATTCCCCTCCACTCTCCATATGGCATCCTACTGATCTCTCCATTCGCAAACTGTACTCTAAGGTGTCCTACTATTTTAAGGCTTCTGCGGGTCATCGACACCTCTGCTCCGGTATCCACTAGGTAGGGTTCCCTATCCACATCCGCATGGATGTTATTCCCTATCCAGTAGGCACCTTCAATGACAGCCCGCGCCTTATCCTCCATTATCTCCTAGCAACTCCACTTGCCTGCTCTCGCTCGGCTCGGAGTGCATCTCTCCCTGCTTTGTCTAGCTTGTTATACTCCTCCTGTGACAAGTAGGGGGTCCTACGAGCTGTGTTCGGGCCCGTCTGTCTTGGTGGGGGTGCCGTTGGCTGTGCCGGTCTGGGTGGCTGAGCTCTTGGTGGTTCGTCACGACGGCCTTGCATGGGCGGCCTGGCTGAATATTGGCCTGGATGAAATGGCAACATCCGGCGTTGATCTTGTTGCCCAGGTCTTGCGTCTGGACGAGTTTGCGGTGGTGGGTAGCCTTGGCGTTGGTTAGGGGGGTAGATTTGTCTGAGACTTCTGTCTTCCGTCCTGCTTGTATTTTGTGCACCTTTAGCCCTTTTGTCTTTAGTCACAGTTTCCGTCACATCCCATTTTTGAATGGCTCTATGTATCTC
>PIJE02003179.1:35000-45649 GCA_002895965.2 Coryphaenoides rupestris | reverse complement strand
CAGCCACACCAGTCTCATGAGTGCCATTGATAGACTGTTTACAAACCACCGCAAGAACACAATTAGGCCTACATTATTAATAGTCATTAATACCGCCGGGTTGGCTCTCCCATTGACACACACACGTCCTCACACACACACACACACATATAGAAATCGGCATGTGTGAGTCATGTACAAATGCACATGAGGTTAATAAAATATATGTTATGAGCATGTGATAAAAGCATAGGATTAGCCCCATTCACTATATACCACAGGCCACAATTTTCGTAGTGTTTTGATTTCCTGATTCTGGTGAGATCAGCCTTTGTCTTTATGAGGCCGATGTGTTGGTTCTGCTGTCGGCTGACCCTGTTATCTGCCCCGTTGGACTAAAGGCTCGTTGGGTAGAAAGAACTAATGATTTCTAATCTCAAGTATCTCAGTCTCCTCCTCTGTGTGTAATCACTCCCATTGTTGCAGAGGGCCAAACAGCAAAGCAGTCACAGCACAGCCGACGTTCTGTCAGGTTACGCTTCATCAAACAGGGAGATGATTAGAAAAAAAATGAGATACAATTAAAAAATACAGACCATTCTCGTTTTTGTTTTGGGCATTATACACCAACGTTTTATAGATTAGGTCAACACAAAACATAAAAATGCTAAACCACGCTAGTCCACAACATATCTCTTGATAAACTGGCTTTTTTTTCTCTCCCTTCCTCTGCATATGGAGACCCACGCCCACACAGATCTTCCTCTGGTGGTGTCTGAACCCAAAGGCATGGTTGCCCTCTGCAACTCGCCGGGACCCGGGTAAGCTGTCACGAGGTTTCATGAGGCAGCGGATGAACACAAATCCCAAGTGGCAGCCATGTGACCGTCTGAGAAAGAGAGACATAGGAAGAGGCCTGAAGGTGCCCATCCCCCGATAGGCCGCCAGAAGCTGCTGTCGGAGCCGCCGTCTTCACAGGGTCAGACCGTGGCTTGGTTTCTATATGCAAACCGTCAGCTACAGATCCTGATATGTGGACGTTTGACGGGTATTGATGCCATTTCCTCACTCGCTCTCTGAAGAGAACGATGTGAAGTGATGCAAATCATTGGACTAATTAAGTATTTGTATTTAATTAGCTCGATCGAGTTCACGATTGACCAAATTCAACAACAATTAATTGATCATCAATGTTACATTAACTTCCCTCATCTATAGCGCATACATATGCCGTATGCTAGCTGGAACAGGAAAACACCGAAAAGTACTGCAGCGCACGGACAGAATCACGGTAACTGATGGTGGCGGTTATTGTGTGTTAAAAAACACAACACAAACACAACAACAAACTCCCTCCCTGGTAAGCACTTCCTAAAAATCACCAGGTGACGGATCCTCCTTGAAGGTTCCGGGGTGGTCTCCTCCACCAGTTCCACCCCGAGACGTCTGCAATGTCCCTCTGCCGGAGACCGCATCTCTCTCTCTCTCTTCATTATGTGTGTGTGTGTGTGTGTGTGTGTGTGTGTGTGTGTGTGTGTGTGTGTGTGTGTGTGTGCATGTGTGTACCTGTCCTGCGTTATGTTACGTTGCTGTAGTATCCTATCCATTTCCTTGTAAGTTAGGAGAGCGCTGGTGGAGCAGCCCTTTGAGGAGCCGTGCAGCGTTTATGAGCGGTCATAATGAGACGTAATAAGTTATGACAGCTATGCTTCTCCATACCCCATTTAGCATATGCACACACGCAGGATACACAGGCACGCACACACACGCAAGCAAACACACACATACATGGGCATGCGCACACACACACACCACCACACACACACACACACACACACACACACACACACACACACATGCACACATACACACACAACCACACACACACATGCATGCACACATACACACAACCACACACACACACATATGCATGCACACATACACACACAACCACATGCAGGCACACAGAGAGATACACACACACACACACAACCACACACACAAATGCTGTGCCCAAGGTGTAAGCCGACTCGTTGCAAGAGACTACATTTCCCGTAGCCTCCTTGGCCTCTGGGGTTGTGTCTTTGAAATCTTCAAGTGTGTTTTGTGTCAAATAGCCAAGAGAGACGTCGGCGGGGATTGTGTTACGAGACGTGACTTTGCTGGCACATCAGGGGCTGCGGCGTCGCTGTTGTACAGAGGTGTTCAAGCTCAACAGACATGTGATTATGTGTTAGAGAGACGGATCAAACGCTAGCTGTTGTTGTAGTTGGAGAACAGTAACAGAGAAAGCCAGCGAGAGCGACAGCAGAGATAGAGACAGAGACAGAGAGAGTGAGAGGGAGAGAGACAGAGAGAGACAGAGAGAGACAGAGAGAGCGAGAGCGAGAGCGAGAGAGAGAGAGAGAGAGAGAGAGCGTCCTTGAATGCCTCCAGTTCATCTCATGCTGGATGCAGCCTTTTACACTGCTCAAATTGGCATGTCCTGACACACACATACACACACCAACACACACACACACACACACACACACCTGTCATAGACCACTGCGGCAACCCCCGGAGGGAAACCCCATCATGCCATGCAGCAGGTCAGTTGGCTGCGATGGTAGCCAGAACCAGATGGTGAGAGAGAGAGAGAGAGAGAGAGAGAGAGAACGCTAATGAGAGGAAGGTATGGGTTAGAGAGCAACAGGTAAGGGAGGGGAGAAGGGTGTGTGTGTGTGTGTGTGTGTGTGTGTGTGTGTGTGTGTGTGTGTGTGTGTGTGTGTGTGTGTGTGTGTGTGTGTGTGTGTCAGCTGTCACAACTTGTGTCTGGGGGGAGAGATGGTGAGAGAGAGAGGGTGGGACACGCAGAGATAGAGAGAGAGAGAGAGAGAGAGAAGAGAGAGAGAGAGAGAGAGAGAGAGAGAGAGAGAGAGAGAGAGAGAGGGAGGAGGGAGAGAGCAGTAGAGAGGAGAAGGGGGATGGATGGAGGAGAGGATGGAGGAGGATGGAGGGAGAGAGAGAGGGAGGGGGAGGGATGGAGGGGAGGTGAGGGAGAGGGGAGGGAGGGAGGTAGGGAGGAGGAGGGGGGAGAGAGGGAGGGATAGGGAGAGAGGGAGGAGGAGGGAGAGGGGGGAGAGGGAGGGAGGGAAGGGTGGAGAGGGAGGGGAGGGAGAGGGGGAGGGAGGGTGGCTGAGAGGGAGGGAGGGAGGGAGAGAGCGAGGGAGGGAGGGATGGAGGGAGAGAGCGAGGGAGGGAGGGAGGAAGGGAGGGAGGTGAGATTGTGGTATTTGCTGTTAATGAAGACGCTGGTGTCAGTGCTGTGATGATTGGAGCCTCCTCCAGGGACACGTGAGGGGAGTGGACGGAGCCATCTGCCGATTGCCTGCCCCCCCCCCCCGGGAGGTCTCTCATTTCCATCCCTGTGCCTCACCTCTCACTCACACAGTCAACAATAAGGGAGAGAGACAGAGAGAGAGAGCGAGAGAGAGGAAGAGAGTGCGAGAAGGGAGAAAGAGAGATGATATCATTCTGATGATCTCTCTTAACTCGCCATTATTCACGCTATATTTGTATTTAATGCATAATATCACAGTTATATAATGCAAAACAAATATAATTACAATTGCAAATGTGTTGCAAGTGCACATACAGTATAACTGTATAATATATTAAGTGCAGTGTCTCATGTCAGGGATGGTTGCGATGAAACTAAAAGCTGAACGTTTAACTAACATGTGTTGCTGCAAACCCGATGTGCGACTTGCGAGACACGCCAGATAATTGGATCATCAAAACTTGTGAGGCTGCTCGTGGCTAATATTAGCTTGGCCGCTCTTCCGGAAAACCAAAATAATAAGCAGCTAGGTGGATGAGTGTTGAAAATCCATTCTTCCTCCCCTCGCCCCCCCCCCCCCCTCGTGCCGCGTCGTTACGCAGGCTCTGCAGTGCCGCTGTGATGAGTGCATCCAGCACTCACCATCACAGTGACACCAAATTAATGACAAGCAGGGTCCTTAGTCCTTCCATCCCGGTCTGGCCGTGGCGTGTCTTAGCTTCCCCACTAACCAGGATACGGATAACGGGGGCTTGTTTCTGTGGACGGGCGTATAAGGCACGCCGCGGGTCAGGACCATGCCGTGGGTTTGTTTGGTGTGTGTGTGTGCGTACTGCATATATGTGCATATGTGTTAGGGCTGGGCGATATGGACCAAAAGTCATATCCCGATATATTTAGGTTGAATATCGATATACGATATACCGTATTTTTCGGACTATAAGGCGCACTTAAAATCCTGTAATTTTCTCAAAAATCGACAGTGCGCCTTATAATCCGGTGCGCCTTATGTATTAACCTCGAGCCGATTTTATGTGGTACACGGCGCTCAAAAATCTGTCAAGCAGCGCCGCTTAATGGATTGTCGGCGCATTACGGCTACCGCGGAGTAATACTTGATGGATTGTCGGCGCATTACGGCTACCGCGGAGTAATACTTGATGGATTGTCGGCGCATTACGGCTACGGCGGAGTAATACTTGATGGATTGTCGGCGCATTACGGCTACCGCGGCGTAATACTAGCCTTGCGGAGTAATACGTACTGTGCGTCAACATACCGGTAATATTATGGTGTGTGTATAAGGACTGAAGATGAAGAATTTGATGGATTTGTGGATGAGGAATGAACTGAAAAAGTGAGTGTATTGTTTTGTATTTTATGTGTTACAACTGAACAATGTTGAGTTATTGTGTGAGTTGAAAAAAGTTCGATTTATCTGACTGTTTTGTGTTGCTTAATGCGCCTTATAATGCGGCGCGCCTTATAATCCGGTGCGCCTTATGTATGAAAATAGACCCGTTCATTGACAGTGCGCCTTATAATCCGGTGCGCCTTATAGTCCGGAAAATACGGTATATCCTGATATTTTTTCCGCAAAGTGAGAGCTGTGAAATGAAATGTTCAGTCAAAGTCAAAGCCAAATGCGAGTAGTTTTATTGAAAACTCACTATAAAATGTAAACATAAACACTGTATAACAAAGCTCCGTAAGGTGCACATTTAAATAAAATAAAAATCTAATAAAATTAGCCTATAAAATAAAATAGGTCAATCTTTTTCTGAGGGCAGCATTTATATATAAAGAGATAACAAAATAAAGTGCTCAGTTTAAGAAAAACATTTTTAAACATCAGCTTGAGATTACCTGTTTCTTTTTGTTAACTTAATAGCTTATCTGAACAGTCTCAACCAGTTGCACAAGAAAAAGACTATCAACTCAATAAACATGTTCTTGACGGCTTGTGCCTGTGGCTTCTGCAGCGCGCAGTTTCACACACTCTTCATATTGCACTTGGTGCCACGTGATGAAAAAGATTCGTAGTGCTTCCACCACTGGCTGCAATGTGCTTATGGCACTCCCTACACATAGCGCGGTTTTGTTGCTCGTCTGATCGTTTGTATCCGAACCATCTCCAAATGATTGAGCCACTGCTTTGTCTTTTACCAACCAAGGGGCTCTCCTCCGCACGCTCCGCAGACGTTGTTGCTTTCTCCATGTTTGTTGAAGAGTGCCGGAGTGTCCCTCCCCCTCCCCCCCCCCTCCCCCCTCTGTGCATGAAAGAGGAGGGGCGGGGCCGGGGCGCGGGAAGCAGTGCAGAGAGCTCCGATCAGCGGCTTGCCTGAAGCAAGTATTACAGCGCAAATTTCAACTATATCGATATATGCGATATGGTCTAATTCCATATCTTATTTAAAAATATATCGATATATCTTAAATATCGATATATCGCCCAGCCCTAATAGTGTGTATGTAGACTGTACATTTCAAAACAGGGGGATGATTGTCGATTGTCCTTTCTAGAGGATAGATCAGGAGAACAAACAGAGAGAGAGAGAGAGAAAGAGAGAGAGATGCAGTCTGCGGGAGAGAGACATGCAGACAACTCGGGGTGGAACGCCCCGGAACCTTCAAGGAGGATCCGTCACCTGGTGCTTATCAGGGAGGGAGTTTGTCGTTGTGGTTGTGTTGTGTTTTTTTTTCTCCCGGTGATGCGTGTCAACAGACTAACCTTTACCTGGTATCCAGCTCCTCCTCAAGGCTAACTGGGGAAAACACATATCGATTTCAGTTCAAGCCGCGGTCTACGTGAGCAGTCCAGGGCCAGAGATCAGTTTGTTTCAAAGCACAGTCCAGGCTCAGGAGATGAATTACACAGGGAAGCAAGCTGGCAGCAGCAGCAACTGGTAGGCCTCATTAAAAAATATATAGCAAAGATGTAACCTTTCCCGAGACTGGCCCGATATATAGAGGAAATATGTGATGTGCGAAAAAGGTGCGATATTGTCATGGCGATATGGAAGGCTGTGATATATGCAGCAAAAAAAGAAAAAAAGAAAGATTTATGTCTACGTTTCCAGTGCATCTCTGCGTAAATGTTGCGATCATAGACCTTACCCGCCAGGGAATAACAATAAATCTTTGGAAAGACACAAGATATGAGGACTAATATGTGCTGCTGTCGCTACAGGACACAAACTAAATCTAAATGCGGACCCGTGAACACTCATGTATTTAGAGTAGGGCACGGCTTCATACATCTTAATGTTGCACAGTCCTTCATAACAGTCCTTTGCAATGCATTAATCATTGGAGTGTGTATCTCCATGGCGTGGACAGATGTGCTGTGCCATTAGCATAGGGCACGATGAAACATTCAAAGATAAAAACATCTGCATCATAAAATATCCTCTTCACGTGCGTGTGTATCCATGGGGGAAATCAACATGGACTAAGCTAAGGTACGATACTCATTTAGAACTCATTTAGATTTTGCAATCAATAACTATGAATGTAATCCATGAGCGTGTTCAGAACAGAACTAATAAAGATAACAGAACCACGACCAAAAGCGACTTCCAGCTCCCGCCTAACATGCGGAGCCTTGTGCGCACAAACCACAAATTGCTTTGTGAAACAGACTGACCAGGCAATCCATGTGTTTCATAAGGCCATGCGCAGGATTGTCAAGAAGTAGAAAAGTCAATTTAAATAAGGGGCCCGATAGAAGGTGCCCTGGAAGCCTCCTATGAATCTGTCAGAACCTCCAAAGCCACGGGTTTCTCACGCCTTCACGGATTCTCCATAAAGTGTCAGGAATAATCTGGGGCCCGGACGACTTTCCACCCACGGCAGGCTAGTGGACGAAAACAGCTTATTTTTAAAAGAGGCCAAGGAGGCTGACACCAGTTGACAGTCCAGTACAACACTGTGGGCTAAGCAGCCATGAAAGAAATCACCAGCACCTTGACATTATACTTCTACCTCTGTCAGGCAGAGAGGACATGCAGTAACTCCAGGGAGATAACACTAGCTATTGTAGCCTATATATACATATATATATATATATATATATATATACACACACACGTTGACCCCGCCCCTCTCCATATATATATATATATATATATATATACACACCTTAAATAAACTTTATTATTCAATTATTTTTGTATTTGGACTGTACTGTAAACTGTACTGGGCTGTACTGGTTGGCACATCACTACGTCAAAGTACCGTGCAGGGTCAAAGTTGGAATCGTGTCATCTTTTGTCTGCGCCGATACCTTGTGAGGTTTGTGACGTTGGCCCCGCCCCTCTCCGCTCCCTCAGTATAAATACCCGCCCACTTCCCTTCCTTCTCTGCCAGGCGGTGTTGTGTGCTACACTAAACTTCCCCGCAGCCGAGCACATTCAAGTGCATCCCGACCTGCCTGTTTTGACCCCACTTGCCTGTAGTCTGGCCCCTCTGAGAATCCCTGCCTGCCTGCTTGTCGGCTTTGTTTGCCTGATTGACTGATATCCCCGTTCGGATTCCCTGCCCGCCTGCTTGTCGGATTTGTTTGCCTGTGTGACTGATCTCCCGGTTTTGACCTTGCCGCCTGTTTACTAAGTAAACTGAACTGCATCAGCAATTCTATCTGCCTCCTTGTCCTGCTTTTGGGTTGAAACCTGCCAGTGCTAGTGAACTTTATTAATAATTGTTTTTATCGTTGCTAATAACTATTATTAAGATTGTTATGATTATACGATTAGACGGTTATGATTATTGATGATGATGATGATTATCAATGAGATTATTATCTGATTTCAACCTAACTCAATCCAGATCATCAACTATATATTGTGGGTTTGACTCCAAATGTGTCGGATAAATCAATCTGGTAAACGTGCCAATGACATGGCCTTCTGATGATTGACGCCTTCAAAGATTGCCAAAATATATGCTAGCAAAGTTATGTTGGCAAATGTCTCGGTGCTTATCTAGGTCGGGGAAGTTAGGAAGAATAACGTAACATAAGATACAAAATACATACACAACTAAATTATACTTTTTGGACATTTTACATAAACATCAGACATTTAGAACAGACACTCCTTTCAGAGGACAGCACAACCACCCCACCATGGGTTAGAATTTAGAGTGTTTTGGAGAAATGGGCACTTTCAGACGGAAACTAAAATATATTCATATTTGCTTTTGAGATGAAAAATCTCAACCCCCGAAATTTACATAAACAAAAAAAACAATCTTGCTCTGTCTCTGGCTGTCGCTTGCTCTCCTCTGCCCCACTGAAATTAACAGAGAAGTGCCCATCAATCGCACACAAAAGAGACACACACCAGCACACACACACACACACACACACACACACACACACACTTATGTCCACACAAACACATGCCCAGTTTCCCACACAACTCACAAACGAGTTAGAGAAGGTAATGTGAGAGGAAGAGAAAACAAAGGTCGTTTATAATAGGGCTCCCTAATACATCATTTCAAGTTTCAAGCTTCGGATAATCATTAGGTCTTCCAAACAAATATTTAAATATTCTCCCTGCCTGAATCTGAGCCTTTTTAATCAACTGATCGTTTTTCCTTCCTTCAGTTATCCGGTGTTATTTTACACAAGATGACAAAAAGAGCAAAACGACAATATCATGAAGCAATGCTGCGGATTGCTTTTGGATCCACTCACCGGCTTTCACGTTTCCGGAGACACATGGCTTGCATAGTCTGAGAGTAGGTGGTACTTTTTGGTGTCTTTTGGCCTTGTTAGCTGCTAAATACATTCATTATTATAACCTTGCTGCAACCACTTATTTCTATGGCTGCAACTGCCATCATGAAAAACTAAATCCTGAGCTGTAAATGTAAATGTATTATTATTATTATTACAACCAGTTCATTTAAAGTCTGTCTCTGTCAGTCTTGCAGATTCTCACATTGTGCAGCAGGTGAAAGTGTTCCAGTGTTATTCGAATAATGCTCTAACATCCGAATACAAAACTTATGAAGCATTCAAATCCTGAACTGACATTTGAATACCGACCGAACAAACTAATGTCTGAATAATCGGGCTCGGCGCTCGTTTATTAAGTCCACGGTTAAGTCCACGGTTCGTTTCAGACCTCGATTTCTGAGCCACGGTTCGGTTATACCTCGATTTTCTTTTTCTTTTTGTGTGTGGGGTTGAATAAGACAACTGTTATTGCTTTTATTGCTTGAGTGTGACTATTTTACTGTGCAAATAATATATCAGCACGGAAATTGGTGTAGGGATGGGTCATAATATTGAAATAGTCCTTTTATTAGAAATTCTTTTTATAGTTTATGTGATTACTTGCCTTGTTTTCCCCCGGTCCGCATGGGGCATTTAGCACCGCTGCGCTGTGCGTGTAGAAATACCAAAACTATTTCATAGCACAGCATAGCATAGCCAATGTCCACCAATGTACACACATCAAAAGTACATTTACCCAGTCCACCGCACAGTCTATCTGCATTACATTCACACTGGATTTTCTACTTTTCACTGTTGCCGTAAACAGCTATTTTAATGGCATACCGATTAGAAACATTTAGAAAAGTAAGACATAGCTGACAGAGGTAAGATCATCCGGCGCCGTCTTGGGCGACTGCCTGCCAGAGTTGCTCTGAGCGATGTTGTACTTTTTAACTTGTTTTCTATCTTTATCTACTTGTTTTAGGATTCTTGTTATTAGTAAGTCTTCGGTGGAGGTCTCTGAGAGGAGGATGCTGAGTAAACTACTCAGTATTATGGACAACGCCTCCCATCCCCTGCACGCCACACTGGAGTCATACCAGAGCACCTTCAGCCGTAGACTGAGATTACCGAGGTGCACCACAGAACGCCACAGGAGGTCCTTTCTGCCTGTGGCCATCAAACTCTATAACTCCTCCCCCCTCTGCCATCAAACTCTATAACTCCTCCCCCCTCTCTGGGAGGGACAGTGGAAATACAAGACAATGAACACTGAGCAATATAATGTGCAATATTACCTCTCAACATCATGTGCACTTTCCTCAGTTATACGTGCAATATTATTAATATTACTATCCAACATCATGTGCAATACTCTATCATGTGCTATATTATTATTATTATTATCATGTTGTCTACTACCTCTCATCTCCTCTCATCATCATGTGCAATATTCTTAATGTCATGTCCAATAATATTACACTTCAATTATGCCAAATTGTTTGCGGCGTCGGAATATCTTATCTTGCCTACATATTTGTATATTTTAACTGTATATCTGTAAATCCGCTAGTTTATTTTTATTATTCTGTTGTTTTCCATATTGTTTTATTGTGCTGT
>PIJE02003179.1:25000-30000 GCA_002895965.2 Coryphaenoides rupestris | reverse complement strand
GGTCTTGTTCACGAGTGAGGGCAAAATGGAGCGGGAGATGGACAGACAGATTGGTGCAGCGTCTGCAGTGATGCGGGCGCTGTACCTCCGCAGGGTGGCTGGGCTCAGCCTTAGAGAGATGGTTCGGGCATCTGATTAGGATGCCCCCCGGGCGCCTCCCTTTAGAGGTTTTCCAGGCACGTCCAACTGGGAGGAGACCCCGGGGCAGACCCAGAACCCGCTGGAGAGTGTGGCTGGGGAGAAGGAAGCCTGGGGGGCCCTGCTTAGCCGGCTGCCACCGCAACCCAGCCCCGGATAAACGGACGAGAATGGATGGATGGATGTTTGTTATCTATTTCTGTTAGCTTCTCAGGACTATAGTTCTTTGGTAATATTGTTTAAGTTTAGTTTCTGGTGGTAGTGAGGCAGCATTGAAGGCATATCACCAGATTCACCACAAGTCGGACATTTGCAGCAATTGTTCGTACATCCATTCCAAGCATGCATAGTGGCCACTCACGGTATTGTGAAATTATTCTGTGATTGTTTTGGTTTAAAATGGCATGGATATACATAATTAAATCACCCCAATGTACAGAAATTACAAATAGAAGTTTAATCTGCGTGCAAAGGTTTGGGGGAGGATAGGAGAAGACTTTGTTAATCCTAGTGAGCCACTCAGCTTGTCGTAATCACTCTTGACTTGGCAAAAACACTGTATGAAGGATAAGATAAAATACACACGTTTTTAGATATGAGGCATTTCCACGGTAACGAAATAAAGGCTAATATTAGATCAGACCTCAAGGGGGAAAAGCAGAAAAGTAGTGAAAAACATTTTCTGCCGCCGACGACATCACAGCCATCCTAAGATATCTGTTAAATTAATGACAGCAGGCACAGGCATCAAACCGCTTGACACACACACACACACACACACACATGTACACACACACACACGACACAAAAACTTCAAACTGAAAAGCTTTTTGTGTCGTTCAAACAGACCCTGGTTAAAGTGTCTGTGACATTCGCGCCTACGGATGACTAAGTTGGACAGCCGACAAGGAGAAAGGGCTTGGAGCCAAACCAGACCAGAAAGGCAGCCAGCAGCAGCAGCAGCATGGGAGACGAGACCGGACACAGCCCCCCCACCCCCCTACACCCCCATCCACAGCCCCCCTCCGCTGACACCACTGCCTCACCCCCTTCACAGAGGGAGAGAGACAGAGAGAGAGACAGAGACACACAGAGAGAGAGAGAGAGAGAGAGAGAGAGAGGGACAGAGAGAGACAGGGAGAGAGAGAGAGAGTGACAGCAAGGGAGAGAGAAACAGGGAAACAGAGACACAGAGACAGAGAGACAGAGAGAGAGAGAGACACTGACAAAGAGAGATACATACATAGCCTAATGTAAACAGAACATTTGTTAAAACATTTGTCACATATTTGTATTCATATTTTTAAATACAACTTTGTATTTTTTTATTATTTATTTTTACCTGAAGTTATCTTTATCTACGTGTATATATTTAGTTTTTGCACAACAAAGGCACAATTCTGTTTTAACTAGTTTACATCCTCTTATTCATAAATTATTCATACATTTGATAGATAAATTTGATAGATTTCTTCCCTGTAGAATATATCTAATTGTACATTGGACATTTGTTTTGCTTTTGTTTTTATTTAGCACTTGCTCTGGCAGGAGGTAGAGAGAGACAGACAGAGAGAGACAGGGAGAGAGAGAACGAGAGAGAGACAGGGAGACAGAGGCGAGAGAGAGAGAGAGAGAGAGACAGGGAGACAGAGGCGAGAGAGAGAGAGAGACAGGGAGAGAGAGAGAGAACGAGAGAGAGACAGGGAGACAGAGGCGAGAGACAGAGACAGAGAGACAGGGAGACAGAGGCGAGAGACAGAGACAGAGACAGAGAGAGAGAGAGAGAGAGAGAGAGAGAGAGAGAGAGAGAGAGAGACTGGGACACCACACTGAACATGGGGCCTCATGGGAAAAGACTCCTGAAGAAGAGAAATTGTGTCTGCCGATGTTGTGTGTTAGCAATTGGTCCACGTGTGTGTCTGTACGTTGGGTCTACGTGTGTGTGTGTGTATGTGTGTGTGTTTGCTTTGGTGTGTTTATTTAGCAGTGTACACGCACGTATGTGTGTGTGTGTGTGTGTGTGTGTGTGTGTGTGTGTGTGTGTGTGTGTGTGTGTGTGTGTGTGTGTGTGTGTGTCTTCAATGAATCATCAGGGTTAAAAGTCATGACTAAGAGATGGCGCTATCAGGGGTGAGGAGGCGCTAAAATGACCACTCTCCTCTGGCTGTCGCTCCTCTCCCCCTCCTCTCCCCCTCCTCTCCACCTCCTCTCCCCCTCCCCTCCTCTCCACCTCCTCCCCACATCTCCACCTCCTCTCCCCCTCATCTCCACCTCCTCTCCCCCTCCCCTCCTCTCCACCTCCTCTCCCCCTCCTCCCCACCTCCTCTCCATCATCTCCGCATACATCAGTGTGGAGATGGCAAGAGTGCCGAAAAGTTGAGCCTTTTAATGGTCACAATGTGCTAAAACGCCTATTCTCCACTGGGCTGCCCTGTACAAACACACACACACACACTCTCTCACACACACACACACACACACACACACACACACACACACACACACACTCACACACACACTCTCTCTCTCTCTCTCTCTCTTTTTTACCTGACTCTCACGCTGCACTCTCCCTCACCCTGAGCTTTTACCAAGTCATCGGTTACAGCAAAGCACTCTTACCTTCAACTTAGGTGGGGACGAAGTCAGAATAAATAAATAAGAAAAATAAACTCAAAGAAGTAACCCACACACACACACACACACAAACACAGACACACGGATGCGCACAGACACACAAACACAACCACACACACACATGCATGCTCACACACACACACACACACACACACACACACACACACACACACACACACACACACACCACACACACACACACACACACACACACACACACACACACACACACACACACACAGTCTGAACAAAAATTAAGGAGGAGGGGTGCTCCAACATTGAACGTTATTTAGTTTGACTTTGGCAGTGAAGTTTCAATAAAAGCAAATGCGTTCTATAGGGTGTGGGCTGTGAGGGGCCCCGGGGGTCCGTGGCGGTGGGAGCCCCGCGGTGTCATCGGGAGCAGAGGCACAGTCGCGGCCGTCGTGTTGACAAACGTATACAAAGAGCCGCTCTGGAGAGCAAAATGAGGGTGATTGTCCATTCTCTAGTGGAGAGCCTCCGGCAGCGCGTCACCAAAACACTCCATAAAACACTCTGTCTACACACCACACGCCATAAAACGTCTCCGGTGGCCTGTCAGCGACGGTCGGTCGTCCCGGGTAGTGGCTCATGTCAGGACACACAGAGAGAGAGAGAGAGAGAGAGAGAGAGAGAGAGGGTGGAGAGAGAGAGGTGGGGAGAGAGAGAGAGAGAGAGAGAGAGAGAGAGAGAGAGAGAGAGAGAGAAGAGAGAGAGAGAGAGAGAGAGAGAGAGAGAGAGAGAGAGAGAGAGAGAGAGAGAGAGAGAGGGGGGGAGAGAGAGAGGGGGGAGAGAGAGAGGGGGGAGAGAGGGTGGAGAGAGAGCGGGGAGAGAGGTTGGAGTGAGAGAGAGAGGTGGGGAGAGAGAGAGAGAAAGAGAGGGAGGAGAGAGGGTGGAGAGAGAGAGAGAGAGAGGGAGCGAGAGAGAGAGAGAGAGACAGAGAGAGAGAGAGAGAGAGAGCGGCCGGTCCGCTGGCTCATCCGAGCTCTTACTTCTCGAGCCCTGCCATGCCAACTGAGGCTATGCTCAAAAACAACCAAATAAATCTCTTTTTGGCGTAATGATATCCACAAGGAAACAAGTAGACTAATTAGTAGATGAGTTAATTGATGCTAATCTCCATGTAATTAACTCATCCTTTAATTGATTTGAATTGACATGAAAGCGGATGGGACCACCGCTGCTGTGGTACATGTGGAGGGGGCCCCGCCTTTAATCACGCCCGTAGGATTCTGTGTGTGCCTACATAAGCACGTACATATTTATAGATTAACAGATAACACATGTTCCACCACATTAGAAGAGAGAGAGAGAGAGAGAGAGAGAGAGAGAGAGAGAGAGAGAGAGAGAGAGAGAGAGAGAGAGAGAGAGAGAGAGAGAGAGAGAGAGAGAGAGAGAGAGAGAGACAGGGACATGCTATTCAAAGAGGAAAATTGCTTTCATATGCTGCATTACCATATGTATGTGTGTCCAGCGATGCAGCTGCAACACACGCTATACATATTATTGTTTTCCAGTATCATTCTTTATGTCTGCTGCACAAACATACAAATATACACACACACACACACACACACACACACACACACACACACATTCATTAATGCCGTGCTTGAATGTTCACATATTCTGATATTCGTTTGTTCGGTAGGTATTAACATCTCTATTCAGGATTCGAATGCTTTGAATGGTTTAATGAGAAAGTAAAAATATAATTCCTAAAATATGTTTATGCCTGTGCATGTTTGCGAACCACGGGTAGAAGGTTAGGTTGCATTTTGTCCGAATATTCCAGTGATAAAATAACGTAAAATACAAAGAGTAGCAGGACTTGTAAGTTCACATTCATGTGAGAATCCATTTTGCAAGGCTTCAAGTTATCCACAGCGGTGCGGACCAGCGTTCTATGAGGAACTCCTGGCAGCTACGGGCGTGTGGTGATAAGACACATGGTTTGATCCAATCACCTGCCAAGTATTCTTTTAATTCTTTTTCAAGCAGTTTCAAAGGAGGACTTCCCAGATGGTTCTGTGCAACGAACCATCTGGGGCGTCACACCAGTGAGACATCCCCCAGTCCGAGAAAGCTTCTCGTCATGGCTTCACTTGAGGTAACGTAGCCCCGGCCAAACAGGGGTGAGCATTGGCAAGACCGAGACAGACTGGTTGTAATAAAAATGATATTTATTAAATGTTCTAAGGTTACCC
>PIJE02003179.1:15000-20000 GCA_002895965.2 Coryphaenoides rupestris | reverse complement strand
AATGAGCGGCCATCACTAACGTCAACACAGGCTGCGCGTATAGCGGGCTGGCCGGTGAGCCGACGCTCGGACCAATGGGCCCGGTTGGCTGTAACCCTGTGATTTATAGAGCCCTTGTTACTGACCAGCCATGCTGCTAATGTTCCCTAATGAGCCATGGCCCCAGTCAGCACAGAGGAGTACATAAAATAAAAGAGTGCTACACTGGTGCATGAGTGAGCCTGAGTACCGGCCCTCCCTCCAGCCGTTGGATGGGACACAAAGGAGAGGGGATGAGTGTCTTCATAGGCTGCCACCGCGTGCGAATATCTCACCGTTATCAGGCAAATGAACGCGCCCTTATCAGTTGTGAATTGATTGTAGGAGAAGCCGACAGCGTAGATATCGTGAAGGAGGGCGTGTGGCGTCCGGATGAAGAAGGGGAGGGCCCAGTGCACATTTTATGCATTTATTTTGTCGAAGAAAGATCCCCAATCAAGGGGGGAAAAAAATAAATAGCACATCGCTATCTATTAAATGGTGGCGAGAGGGGCACGCAGCCGGCATAATGGGATTGTACTTGGCAATTAGACGGTGTGGATGGCAACGTGAACCTGTGTGGGCGTCGCCGGGAGACACTGAGCACACTCAGCAAAATGTTATCCCTGCAACCCGCAACAGCTCATCGCCCGTTTCAATGAGGCTGAAACAAGGAGGAGGTTCAGGGGAACGGAAGGCGGCCGGAACACTTTTCTATGAAAGATAAAATTGATGGTTTGCCACTGGCAAACCGCGCGTATTCATAACCAAATATCCAAAGAAAGTAAGTTGGCTACAACAAGTATTATTTCACTGTGCAAATGTCAGGCACTCGAGCAAGCGCTTGCTCAGGGAGGAATGGGCAGATGCAGCGACAGCACGTTTCTATCAGGGCTAGAAATGTTCCAGCAGCAGCAGCAGCAGCAGCAGCAGCAGCAGCAGCAACAGCATCCTCGAGTGGCCTTGGATGCTGCCCAACGGGACTGTGTCATCAGGAAAACGCCGCATCTCTCCAGAGGAATCCAATAAAGTCATGGCAAATGCCCATCAGGAGGGATGTAAAAAATAAAGCCGTGTTCTCGGCCGAGCAGCCATAGAAGGATTTTGTCTCGGGAAGGAGACAACTAAGCATGTTAGGATACGGACAGTGCGGTCAGACATGTGGGTCAAAAAAACACAATGTTTACCGAATAATACAGAATAAAACCGATTAATTGATGATCAAAATCTCACCTGAAATGAGAATCAGGCTTTGTCTGAGAAGGCGCCTCGCTCGGTGGTCCATTTAGAGTGCAGAGAATATTTCCCTTGTGTTAAGATACTGTGCAACTTGCTGGACCGGTAGCTCTACAGTATATAGCACACTGCTGAGCTCAGCCTTAACGGAGATGGGATTGCTATTGAATACATACAGAATGCAATATGCCGGCTGCAAGTCAGGCGCACACATTATATGCTCAGATGGCATTCTGAAAGAAGCACAACACACAGCCCTGTTGTGCGGTGCCGGCGGTGAAGCAAAGCACCGGCTTCTTGCCTGCGTTGCCTTGCACACGCAGGAGCAGGTCATGAAATTAGTTGTGGGGTTTTGGGGGTTCCCTCTGCAGAAACCCGGCGAGCTGCAGGGGACCCCGAGACCACAGCCCCCCAACACATATGCTGCATACGATGTGTTTTGTATTGGGTGGAAACGGCAACATTGTGGTGGATTGGGGATTGGGGGGGGGGGGGGAGGAAGAGGAGGGTGCAACGGTAGAGAGGAAGAGAAGAAGCACTCAGGCATCAAATAGTGTGTCTGAGTTAATACTGACCATCATGACTCCCCCCTGGCTGCTGAACACACACACGCACACACACACACACACACAGGCACACACACACGCACACGCACACACACACACACACACACGCACACACGCACACAGTGTGTTTCTCTGTCTGTGTCTGAGAGCAACAGATGCTGGTGGACACACCACCTTTCTCTCCGCTCGCTCTCTCCATGCTCCACCTCTCCCCATCTGTCCATCATCTGCTCTGACATCCAAGACGCCAATCATCCCCAGCTCCGCTTGTAACCAACAAATGAGGGAACAAGAGTGGTTAAAGAGAGAGAGAGAGAGAGAGAGAGAGAGAGAGAGAGAGAGAGAGAGAGAGACAGAGAGAACGACTGGCAGGGGCTATTTGATAATGTCAGATGTATAGAGGAGATACAGACAGGCAATTTATCTCAATGGATTAGATAGCAGTCTCCCTAGAGCATACAATGGCAAGAGCACGCACGCACACACACATGCACACACACACACGCACACGCACACACACACACACACACGGTTCTCACACACTCACTCAGACACCACAGCTGAGGCCGTGCGAGACAGAGAGAGAGAGAGAGAGAGAGACAAGATGTCTGAAACATCCAGCACCTCTCTCTGCAAAGAAGCCACGCGGAGGCCCTCTTACAGACCACAGCCGACAACCGTATTAGTTCCTCCCTTTGATCCGGCCAGGAAGCTAATTAATCCATTACTTGAAGCCCATTATAGCTAATTAAACCTCAGCCCTCGTATTCTATTTAATTTGCATTACTC
Source organism: Coryphaenoides rupestris (assembly GCA_002895965.2). Classification (NCBI taxonomy): domain Eukaryota; kingdom Metazoa; phylum Chordata; class Actinopteri; order Gadiformes; family Macrouridae; genus Coryphaenoides; species Coryphaenoides rupestris. The sequence continues at coordinate 17,391 of PIJE02003179.1, read as the reverse complement.
TTTTCGCTTTGGCTATCCTGTGGCGTTTTAAAGAGAGTATTGTGTACATATCCAGCCGCGGTGCTCTGTGAGAAAGAAGGAAGGAACGTTTCTTCTTTATCTTCAAATTGCTGCCCTCCTCCTCCTCTGTCGTTTATTAAAACTTGGAATGCATCTGTCTGCATTACAGTGGTGGTGGTGGTGGTGGTGAAGGTGGTGGTGGTGGTGGTGGTGGTGGTGATGGTGAAAGTGGAGGTGGAGGGAGGAGGAGGTGCAGGTAGAGGTGACAGAGGTGGTGGAATTTGTGGAGGTGGTGGGTGGTGGAGATGAAGGTGGAGGTGGCTGTGGAGTTGGTGTTAGTGGTGGTGGTGGTGGTGAAAGTGGAGGTGGTGAAAGTGGAGGTGGAGGAGGTGGAGGTGGTGGAGTAGGTGGTGGTAGTGGTGGTGGCTGTGGAGGTGCAGGTGATGGAGGTGGTGGTGGTAGTGGTGGAGGAGGTGAAGGTGGAGGTGGCGGTCGTGGTGGAGGTGGTCATAGTGGTGGTCGTTGTGGTTGTGGTGGCGGTGGTGGAGGAGGAGGAGGCAGAGATGGTGGTCAGCCGATGTGAACTGGAACAATAAGAGGGGTCCCCTGAAAGGCTGCAATGCAGAACGCTCAACACAGGGTCAACCTCACCGGCCCTCCTGGGTGTCAGAAGATGAACCACCTCGGCTGTCCCACAACCACAACCACAACCACGTGTTGACTTCAGACACAAAAACCACAGAGTGCTGCTGTCGAAGGCAGGGACAGCTTTCCACAACACACACAGAAACAGGAGCGGGGGGGAGACAGACGGGACAAGCGAGAGAGAGTGACAGAGTGAGAGCTACTCAATGGGAAGCACCGACGTAAACAGTGTTCTTTGAAAGAGGTGCAGTGGAGGGGGTGGTGGTGGTGGTGGTGGTGGTGGTGGCACGGACACACACTCTCTCACTTTCTCTCTCTCTCTCCCTCCGTCCCTCCAGCACGTCTCTCCTCTGGAAGATCTCCTCCCTCCCAGGCTTCATCCCTTACTATATTTACCCCAAACCTGCCCTCTGCGTCTCCAGTAGAACATCTGCTACCCCACGGCCTTCTATAGGAGCGCTCCCACTTTACCGCTCGCACCACGCGACACCATCTGTAAGGGCGGCAGTGGCTCAGGAGGAGGAGATAGAGGTTGCTGGTTTGAGATCCGCCCCCCCCCCACACCACACACACACACACACACACACACACACAGTAGCTAAGTGCCGAGGTGTCCGTGAGGCTGTGATTAACCCTAAATGCTCCCGACACGCCGAGCTGTTGCCTCGCCTTGGTCGACACACCGCCGTCGGTGTATGGCTGGGTGCATGTGAGGCAATGCAAAGTGCTTTGGATAAAAGCGCTATATAAAACGCAATCCATTTACCATCCATTTACGCACGCACGCACACACACACACAAAGAAAATACAACAACACGATGAAAGATGGAAAAGAGGGAGAAGGCTGAATATGAGAGACACACACACACACACATCAGAAAGTAAGGGATAGCTATCCATCACCTCACAGCACATAGAACCCAATTAAAACAGCAAGGAGCCCTCGAGAGAGAGAGAGAGAGAGAGAGACCCGGCTCGTGATGACCGAGAACGAGATCGATGAGAGCGGACGGAGGCCGAGAGAGAGAGAGAGAGAGAGAGAGAGAGAGAGAGAGAGAGAGAGAGCGAGAGCACACACACCTGTCAGCCCATGGCATGCACACTCCTCCCGGTGGCCCGCCACCACCACCGCCGGCGCCACTGCTGCCACGCCCGGCCGCACCACCATTACCCTAACAGGCTCTGCTGAACCCTGTTAAAGTAATGTATCCTGGGCCGCCGGATACAAATGTGGTGACTGACAACACCGCACACCCCACCCCCCCCCCCACTCACCCCCCGGCCTCCTCTGGTCTCTTTTCCACACCTCCTCTACTTACTCCTCTCCTGCAAACCGCCACGGAGCACCCCGCAGGGTACGGGGGTCTCTCCTCCCCGTGGCGAAATAGAAAGAAAGAGCAGTGGAGTATTATGGGATGTGTCGTCGCGGGCCTCCAGTAATGGTGGCTATGCGGGCCGCGGGGGGGTGGGGGAGGCGGGAAGGGTGCGGGGGGGGTGGGGATTCAACCATTCTTTTCCTTCTCCAGCATTGAGCGGGGGACAGCGGTAAGGCTCATCCTCCCGCAGGTGAGATGGATTACAGGAGGCCCAGAAAAATGCTCTAAGTGCCCCTGAGGGGACTGTCCCCGAGGCCACGTGGACGGGCCCCTTTACAGGAAGCCACCGCTGGTTGTCTATAGAGTGATTACCGGAGGAGGAGGTGGTGGAGGAGGAGAAGGAGGGAGGTGGTGGTGGAGGAGGAGGAG
>PIJE02003179.1:0-10000 GCA_002895965.2 Coryphaenoides rupestris | reverse complement strand
ACTGCTAAAAACAATAAAACAGGAAATAAAAACACACACACCACCGCTGAAAACAATGCGCCAAGTGCCATAGGCAATAAAAATATGTTTTAGTCCCTATTCTTAAAACACCAAGTGACTGGGTGACTGGTGGGCCTGATTTGACGTGAGCCAGCAGATTGTTTCAGAGGGGGGGGGGGGGGGGGGGGGGGGGAGCGATGGAGAATGCCCAGAGCTCTCCAGCGGTTCTCAGGTTCGAGCGGGACCTTGGGATGGCTCGTAGGCCTTGTTCTGACTGAGGACTGACGAGTAAGGGGGGCCTGCTACAGTGTGGATCTGAGGGACAGGCAGGAGCCGTACACCATGCAGGGCTTCAAGCTAAGGACGAGCAGGACGAGCACAATCAGACTCACATGTGATTGCGCCAGCTCACGCCTTCCGGGTGGCCATGACAGCACACACACGCACACACAAACACACCGACGTGCCAAAATTACGCACACGGACGGACACGTACACAAACACTCTCGGCGAAAGAGTAACAGATCATTTCCTCCAACAAATACAGACTCGGTATTTACAACCTGCTTGAGAAAACATGTTTCTGCTTAATTAGACAGAGGTGTGTGTGTGTGTGTGTGTGTGGTGTGTGTGTGTGTGTGTGTGTGTGTGTGTGTGTGTGTGTGTGTGTGTGTGTGTATGTATGGCCGTTTAGAACAACAGATGAGAAAGAGAGAAAAGAGAAAGAAAGAAAGAGAGAGAAAAGAAAAAGAAGAAAGAGAGAGCAGAAGAGAGAGGAGAGAGTAGAGGAGAGAGAGAGAAGAGAGGAGAGAGAGAGAAAGAGAGAGAGAGAGAGAGAAAAAGGGAGGGGGGAGGATAGGCAGAGCAGACACAATGACTAAGGAGGAGAAGAAAGAGACAGAGGGAGAGAGACAGAGCAGACCTTCATTCCGGGGGTTAATGGGCCCCCAAAAGGAGGGTAGCATAGATCGTAGCCCAAATAAACTTAGATCCTTGCGGCTGTGGATATCACACACACACACACACACACACACACGAGAGAGAGAAGAGAGAGAGGAGAGAGAGAGAGAGAGAGAGAGAGAGAGAGAGAGAGACAGAGACAGAAAAAGAGAGACACAGAGACAGAGGAAGAGAGAGGGAAGAAACGAGGAGAGAAAAGGAGGAGAGGAGATGTGTTCTGTTGTTCCCAGTGTAAATAACTCAGTGTGGCTGACGTGGAAGCAGATGTGGCCACAGCCGGCCACACGCAAGGGAGGGGACGCCATGACTGAGGGGGGGGGTGGGGGGCGGGGCATGTGGGCCACAATGCAGCAACAGAGATGCAGAGATACAGAGATACAGCCCCCCGCCTCCCACCCCCACCCCGAGAATCAGAAATAGTGGTGACCGGGAGGGTCGCACCTCCAAAGAAAACCCCCTCCTTCTCCCTTCCAAGATATGAAGGGGTGAGGGAAGGGGAGGGGAGGAACAGTGAGGAGAGGAGAGGAGAGGACAGGAGAGGAGAGGAGAGGGAGAGAGGGTAGGAGAGGAGAGGAGAGGAGAGGAGAGGAGAGGAGAGGAGAGGGTAGGAGAGGAGAGTGAGTGAAACTTTTTAATTATTATTATTTACATTTAGTGCATTTGGCAGATGCTTTTATCCAAAGTGACTTACAAAGACTACATTTGTTGAAGGAGACAGCAATATATCACTGTGGTACATAAAGATAAGAATAGAGCTGTTGTCGAGCATTCATATTTACGAGACGAGTAGAATTATGAGATATGTCGTTGAAGACGTTGATGTTAAAGGGACCTTCCATGACCTTTGACATTTTAATAAAAAAATTATCCAAGTTGCCTTGCAAAAGCCTCCAAATGACAGAACTGCTCATGAATGTTTTTTTTAAATCCCGGGTTCTTCCTGAGTTTTAAAAAATTAAAGCGCTTCCTCAGTGCTGTCCCTCCCCTCTCGGCAAAATCACCCCGCTGGCCAATCATCTTGAAGTTTGGCCACGGTGAGATTCAGTAGCCTGGTTGTTGTTAGCCTGGAGGAGCTACGCGGGATCTGCCGCTACGGCTTCTACGCATGAATGTAAATGTATGGATCAAATGAGGACGTAACTTCAGCCAGGCCTTACCGGGTGGAAGGAATGACAGCAGCAGGCAAACGGGCAGCAGCGTGTTCGGAGTCCCGCCGTTTAAGCGTCTCTCATTCAAGTAACAGACAAATAGTTTCATGGGCCATGTTTTTAAATACAGTGCTATGTTTTTAAATGCGATGTAACCGTTAACTACTATTTTTTTAGAGTTACTTGTGCATGTTCAGGGTCCTGTTCAATGAATAATGAATGAATCGCTGTATACACGCAGAGACGTCTGCAAATAGGCTCATGGTGACGTCTATCCGTGCAGCATTGCTCTTACTAAACTACCATTTTCAGAGCTGACTCATACAGTGTTCGCGAAAAGCCGAACCGCAGCAGGCAGGCAAGATTACGGTCTGGCGTTCATACCGTGACGAGGGGGATTACAATGCCTGTGGCAGAGACAGAAGACCGTACAGACCGCTCCGTGATATGAAACGATACGAACCCAGCGGCTGGCGTGGAAGCGGGACACTGGCGCTATCTCCGTTATCAACTGTTACAGACCGAGGGATATATTATAAATCACACGGACGGCATTCAAGATGGTCAGCACATGTTTCCACGCCGTGTTGGATCTTATTTATGTCCTCTGGAAGGTTTTCCTGTACGATACGCAGCGGGGGGACACAGCAGGCAAACAAAATGGTGTATTTGACACAAAGCTTGTCGTTTTTCTTATTCATTGCTTTTTATTGCGAAATGCAAATACGGACACGCAATCCTCACGGTTATATATGTTGGGCTCCAGCATTTTTACAACACAATAGTTAGATGTGAAATGTGACTGCGGCCGCTTTAGCAAGTCGATATGCAGCACGATGGGAACATGTTCGATGGGAACATGTTCCCATATAAGGCCGGCTCAACTCACGCTTGACGCGCAATGCACCATGGGAATTGACAGTACATTGACAATGTTATACAAGTTGCGCGTGTGTGTATTCCCGAGGGTTTTTGTTTGGTTTTCCGATATGTTCGACAGCTTGGGACGCTATGATCGCACTGTGATGACACGATGGGTTACATAATAAAAATGTGGCTGCTGTGTCCATAGTACCAATCAATGGCACCCGATGTCACAGCGGTAAATGACAGTCTTTGACCACACTGGACTGTAGAATGAAAGGTCGGCCCGTGTTACCTGACACTTTAAACATCAGTTCACGGGTCATTTCATCAGGAAATGAATCCTGAGGGATTCTTGAAGAAGGACGTACCACGGGCCACACATGTGTGGCACACGCGCGCGCAAACACACACGGAGACACACACACACACACACACACACCACACACACAGTGCCGAAAGCCAGGAGAGTTCCGGGAACCAGACAAAGAAGAAGTGCAAGGTGAAGAGCAGGAAGAGGAGGGGCTGAGGAGAACGGGTTGCCTCGGAGCAGATTAAAGGAGCGCGCGAGACGGGAAAAAAGTGTGATGCCACAACAACACGGCTTTCAGGAGGTGCACAGAGAGAGAGAGAGAGAGAGAGAGAGAGAGAGAGAGAGAGAGAGAGAGAATGAGAATGAGAAAGACTGAGTGAGAGAGAGAGGGAGAGAGAAGGCTGAGCGAAGACAGGTGAAGAGGCTGACCACAGGGAGAGTGCCTGAGTGGTTTTTAACACTGCTGTTTCTGGATAAGGGGTGTGAAAACACACACACACACACACACACACACACACACACACACACACACACACACACACACACACACACACACACACACACACACACACACACACACACACACACACACACACACACACACACACAATCAGGATGGAGTCATGCATTCACTCCGTCATGCAGGGATAGTAACGGAGGCCTCCACCCGAGAGGCAGCACCGCCGTCTCTATTTATAAAGCCCCCCGGCGGCACACGTCTCCACACCCTCACCTCCGTTGCTGCTGCTGCCACCTCCAACTTCTTCTTCATGGACACACAACACAACATGTTGGATTAGTGTGTGTGTGTGTGTGTGTGTGAGGGGGGGTGGGGGGTTGAGATGAGATATGGAAACACTCCTCTGCCCCTTTCAAACTGAGGAGGAGGAGAAGGTGGTGGAAGAGTAGGAGGAGGAGGAGGAGGAGGAGGAAGAGATGGTGGTGGAAGAGTGGGAGGCGGAGGAGGAGGAGGAGGAGGTGGTGGTGGTGGTTTTGGAGGAGGAGGAGGAGGAGGAGGAGAGGAGGAGGAAGAGAAGAGATGGTGTTGGAAGAGTGGGAGGGCGAGGAGGAGGAGTAGGAGGTGGTGGGGGTGGTGGTTTGGAGGAGGAGGTGGAGGAGGTGGTGGGTGGTGGAGGAGGAGGCGGATTAGGGGGAGGAGGAGTAGGTGGTGGGTTTGGTGGTGGTGCTTTTGGTGGAGGAGGAGGAGAGGAGAGATGGTGGTGGAAGAGTGGGAGGAGGAGGTGGGTGGTGTGGTGGTGGTGGTGGAGGAGGAAGCGTATTAGGAGGAGGAGGAGGTGGTGGGTGGTGGTGGTGGTTTTGGAGGAGGAGGAGGAGGAGGTGGTGGTGGTGGAGGAGGAGGCAGATGAGGAGGAGGAGGAGGAAGAGTTGGTGTTGGTGGAGGAGGAGGCGGATTAGGAGGAGGAGGAGGAGGTGGGTGGTGGTGGTGGTGGTGGAGGAGGAGGCGGATTAGTAGAAGGAGGAGGTTGTGGTGGTGGTGGATGAGGAGGAGGAGGAGGAGGAGGAGGCGGCGGAGGAGGAGAAGGTGGTGGAAGAGTAGGAGGACGAGGAGGAGGAGGAGGAAGAGATGGTAGAGTACGTTTCGAAAGTGAGCAGAAAATAAAACTCACGACGAGGAGCGTTAAAACTTTCATATGTTTGAATTGATACTGAAAGATTAATTTCGACGCCGATTTCGCATTTCTTCTCAGTTTCAGGGCAAAGAAATAACATTCTCCGGCAGCCGACTCTGGCCCCAAACAGGCAGATATTTATTATCACAGAGAAACACAGCATGAAGTGGAACAGAACTTTCTTTGCTTATCGTGTCTTCAGCTGCACTCCCGGGTACCACATACTGTATGTGCACACACACATTTATACACACATGCACACACACACACACACACACACACACAACACACTCAAACACACACATACACAGAAACACACATGCGAACATAGACACACACACACGCGCACGCACACACACACACACACACACACAAATACATACGCATCAACTCTCACATATATAACGACACACAGACATGCAGACACACATTAACACATTATCCAGACAGTCTTAAATGAATGCATTTATGAGGTATTTGTATATTTAGGGGTTTTTCCAACTGAGAGAAGCTGGTTAACATGAAAAAGAGTTTGGTTGATCTTAAGAACTACAAACATAAACAAACCCACTAATGAGCATTCAGACTTGTAGCTGCACACACATGCACATGGACACGCATTAATATACACACGCACACACACACACACACACACACGCACACGCACTACACACACACACACACACGCACACGCACACACACATACACACACACGCTGCTGCAGTGCACGCCCCTCCCCCTCCCCCCCACAGACCTGTCTTGGCAACAAATCCTCTCATTCGCTCTGAAGACGGCGCGTGCAGAGCCTCCGCAACGTGTGGATAAAGAAAACATCAGAAGTGCTGTTTGGAAGTACTTCTGTTTGGAAGTACTTCTGTCTGGAAGTACTTCGGGTTCCAAGTAAGCTAAAGATGCCACGAAGCCCATTTGCAAGCGTTGTTACAGAGCAGCGTTGTTACAGAGCAGCGTTGTTACAGAGCAGCGTTGTTACAGAGCAGTGCCAACGAAAGGTGCAAACACAACAAATTTGGCAAAACGCGTGAAGGAGCAACACGCGGATCTCTATACAGAATGTAGAGGTTGGTGACTCCTCCCCTTTCAACATCATGAAGCATTCAACAACCTGGCCCAGTAAACTATTAACTTATGTTTAATACATGAGGCGTTGTCTAACGTTATCTAGCTAGCTAGCTACTAGGGGTGGCACGGTTCATGAAAAAAACCGAAAACCGTTCGGTTGGCTTGTCTCGGTTGGGAGGATGTGTGCGTTGTACGGTTCGACGGTTCATGTCATGCGCAGCCTCGTGACCGGATGTGACCTCAGACAGTGTGTTTCCCTTTCGCGCAAAAGAAGAGGTGTAGAGTGTGTAGTAGGGGTTGCACGACTTCTCATTTTTTCAAGTCGACTTTTCTATCAGTAAAGTCGACGTAACGTCGATGCGTCGTTGATGACGTCATCACATACACACGCACGAAAAAACCAGACAGAACGGGTTGTCCAAAAAAAAAAAAAAGCATGGGTATCCTCTGAGCAAACAGCCGCTCGAAATCGCTTAAAAATTACCAAGCCAAGATGAATCTACCTACACTAAAATGCTAAATATATCCCGAGTATACTTCATATAAAGGGGGGGGCGGGGGGCTCCGTTCATCGCGGTTCTGATGGGGAGGGGGGGCGGTGCTCTGTTACTTCGCGGTTCTGATCCGGGAGGGGGGGGTGGATATCGCTGGATATTGGTGGGGACATGTCCCCAGCGTCCCCCACTACATTCTGTTATCATTCATCGGCAATGAACGATAACGTCAAATTTTTTTTCTTTTTAATGGCAATGCGATCTACCCAGACTTCCTTTGCAATCGACCGGTCGATCACGATCGACGTATTGGGCTCCCCCTTTCCCCCCCACCGGCCCACCACATTTTGCTGGAGTGTTAAAGATTAAAAGAAAAAATAACAACAAGAACCGTACAGAACCGAAAACCGTGATACCAACCGAACCGTGGGTTTTGTGAACCGTGCCACCCCTACTAGCTACTGATAGCTCATCATATCCACAGCTGATAACATCGTTGGCGTTCCTTGTTACAGCTATTAGCTAACATTAGCTAGCGAGCTCGCTAGCTATCGTTCTTCTGTTAGCTAGCTACCTAGCTACTGTAGCTAGCTAATACGAACTATGCTAGCTAGCTTGCTAGCAGGCTACCTTTTAATTGAATAAGTGCACGACCTCAAGAAGAATTATTTGTTACTTGAAAATGCATAAGATTGCACTTTTTTACTTGCACTTTAGTGCCTTTTGAAAGTGTGCTTATTGTTTTCACTAATGCTAAAAAAGTTATTATTGTTTACTAGAGTCAGTTGTCAAGTTATAGCCCTGTTATCTTTGAATACAAATCTAAACTGTTATGCCCTCAATTTTTCCCCGTGGTATCGAAAATGGTATCGAATATCAATACTTTTCAAGGTACCGTATCGAAGTTAGAAATTCCGGTATCGTGACAACACTAACACACACACACGTTGTACAAACGATGTACAATCACATTCAAAAATGTATTAATTCCTCAATAATCTTTGTTCATATATCTATATATTTTGTTCTAACATATGGAAGAAATGCAAACAACAATCGCCCTCCAATCCTGATTGGAGGGCGAGCAAGCGGGTGTACATAATGAAGCCAGTGAGTCAGGTTTACATGTGTATCCATGGTGGCATACAAACAATCAAGCAGTAAGTGAGTTCACACACAGCACCGTGTGTACATGTAACTGCATGCCTCCTCTGTCCCACTCTGATCAATACGGAAAATGAGGAGGAGATCGGTCATAGTATTGATAAAAAGAAACATTTGTTACCAATAGCTTCATCACCACCTTCCAAATGTACTATAAATAGAATTATATATTGTTAAATCAATTGATTGACCTGGCTATTCATTTTCATTTATCTTATCATTTCCTCAACAAGAACCACAACTGGTTTGGCCATAAACCATAAAAGGATAAAGAACATAAAATGTTAAATTAGAAAGACTGTTAGCGTTAGGGGAGGAAAGGACCAGAAATTTATACATTTAAAGTGCCATTAGTCGACTCATTGACAAAAAAAGGGCATCTATACTGCAAATTAATCTCCCGAAACAATCTCCTGGCCAGTATCCTGTTTTTGAACCATTTACACAGCGCTATTTCTCCTCCAACGACAGCAGTTGGCAAACGCGCGTCCACTTGCAGTTTCACGCCGCGCAGTTTAGGCAAACTCGGCGGAAGTGCGGGCACAAAAGTTGTAAAATAATAAATAAACGCAGTAAAAAAAAATGACAAATGAATGAACGAACGAACGAACGAACGCATGAATGGGTTGACTGGTAGCTCAATGGTCGCTTGCCATCGGACCCCGGATGCCATACGAAGCCAGATACGGATGCCCGCTGCCGGTGCCACTCATGGCCTCAAATATGAATAAACAGAATTGAATACACAAAACCCTCTGTTTGACCTGAAAGAGGAATGGAAACTTCTACCTGTGTTTCAAGAGCTTCCTTGCCCAGCAGTGTGCACGATTGTGTGTGTGTGGGGGGGGGGGGGGGATGTGCACGACCTTGTGATAAATCTCCCAGTGCACACGGGCCATAATTACGCCATTTTTCACGTGCGCACTAAGCGACACTGCAAACGTGTGGACTATTACAAAAAAAGAAAAGCCCTCAACATCTTCAGATCCTGAGTGTTCACATGGAGGACGTTCTAAAAAAGTACAAATAAATAAATAAAAGAAAACCAATTACGACAGCTCTGTGCAAGGAGGAGACGTGACCTGCGGTAACAGACGCACTGGCCTGTGCATTGTTCTGGCTTACAGCCTTCTGCGGCAATTGCCTGTAAGTCACTGAAATATGTTGCATTTTCTGTACTTTAACTCCAGTACGCTTGTTTGTCGACACACGTGTGTGTGAGCATATGGGCGGGGCTAACCCCGTTGCCTCATCACTGTTTTGCATGTACGTTGCACTCTGCCGCTTTTCCCTCGCATCCATCTCGTTCCCAATGCTCCAACGTTCTCTCTGAGTTGTAATAGAGACACCCGATAAGAGTCATTGCTCTGGGTCAGAGTTCACCAATGTCATCCTCCACTCCCATCCGTAATTCTGACAGAGGCTCATATGGGACCCACTAAGGCGTACACTTATCAATGATTATGATGTGATCATTATGCAATTATGGAGTTATTCTTAATCTGACACAGTTGGTCTCTCTCTCTCTCTCTCTCTCTCTCTCTCTGTCTGCCTCTCTCTCCTCCTCTCTCTTACTCGTTCACATTCTCTTTCTCTCGGGGACGATCAGCAATCTGTGGGTCATTAAAAAAATGCTAAATGAAAGCAACGTTGGAACCGACTGTGAGATTAAACCAAGTCCCTCTCATACACACACCCGTTGTGTGTGTCTCTCTCTCTCTCTCTCTCTCCCTCTCTCTCTCTCTTCCTCTGTAGCTGGCTGTAATTAAAATGCACACTTTGGTTATTGCAATGTGCTAACGAGTGAAATACACGTCCGACACGCATACTCATAATTAAACGTCAGACTCACTACTCAAACACACAGCTTCACTTAGCAACAACTCCAAACTATGTTATATACGAAGAGAAGCTTGAAATATTAGGCAAGTCTACATATGTAATGCTATATATTGTTAGTATATAGTTATACCATGGTCTGGGTAAATAGAGAGAGAGAGAGAGAGGGAGAGGCCGACCAATTGTGTCAGATTAAGAATATCAGAGACATATCCAGTATATATTTAGGCAAAATTTTTAAGGAGCAATGTTTCACATCTTAGTGTTAGGCCCATGGAAAGTACATGAATCGCTTTTTTTTCTATTTTCTCTTGACTTTTATGTATTTAGTTTTCCCCTGTGAGCCGAACCAGAGCATGTATGTGTAAGCTGTTTACCTCAGGTCACCACCAGGATCACGTGGTATTGACTATGAACAAGAAGATGTAGTACCTTGTGGCTACACATATACTGTCCATGCAAGTATGCAGTCCTATATATCCACAATCTCTGCAGGCATATTCTGGT
>PIJE02003178.1:41459-45657 GCA_002895965.2 Coryphaenoides rupestris | reverse complement strand
AACTGACTCAAACAAACAGACTCAGACAAACTGACTCAGACAAACTGACTCAGACAAACTGACTCAAACAAACTGACTCAGACAAACTGACTCAGACAAACTGACTCAAACAAACTGACTCAAACAAACTGACTCAGACAAACTGACTCAGACAAACTGACTCAGACAAACTGACTCAAACAAACTGACTCAGACAAACTGACTCAGACAAACTGACTCAAACAAACAGACTCAAACAAATAGACTCAGACAAACTGACTCAGACAAACAGACTGAACAACAGCTACCTTTGGCAACGTGGGCTATAAAGAGGGATATAGAGACAGAGAGCGATATTACAAATGGTTCATACGTACGTAAAGATATTATTTTAATTACCTACCTACCTACCTACCTAACTAACTATCTATCTAACTATCTAACTGACTAAATGTAGAAAGTTAACCGTTTATAGTCACAGTGAAATCCTCTTCATATTAAAAATCTACTAAATCTACTAAAAAAACGTCAGCATTTTGATAGCAAAAAAAAAGGCTTAAGAATAGTGGTAGTGGTGTGATCAACACCCAATGAACGGTTCCTTAATCATGACTTAAGCATGACTTAATCATGACTTAATCATGACTTAATCATGACTTAATCATGACTTAATCATGTTCCTTCAAAGTCCAGCATGTTTCTTCCCAATGTACATTAAATCAGTGAATACAAGCGATGTACGGTACGCATACACAACATTTTGGTATATATATGTTTGTATATATATGTAAATATATATTAAAAGATTTATGAACACATCATTTTTTGCATGGTGACACGTCCCGGTAGTTCCTGGCAACGAGACACGCGTGACTCCGAGAGCCGCGAACCGTTAGCCGAGTGCTACATGGCCGTCTGTTGTTGGCGCCATCACACGTAGGCTTTATCATTACGTTGTTGTTGTTGTTATCGTCCATGACTCGACGGATCGTCATGGAGACGACTAGACCTAGATCTAGACCTAGACCTAGACCTAGACCTAAACTAGACTAGACTAGACTAGACGACGACTTCCACGTAGTTGGCCGGGTAGAGGCCCTCGCGGCCGCCCTCCAGCACGCCGCGGCACCAGCCCTGGTCGTCCTCGTCCTCGATCTTCAGGAACTCCTCGCCTGGAAGGTCGGAGGTCAAAGGTCAAAGGTCAAAGGTCAACAGAGGACGACTAGTCACTATCCGACCACTATGCTACTGCTATTCCAAATGAGGTTGTGTTGGAGAATATAGATCACTACAGTACATCGTTCTTTTTTTGCATACATCAGCATGGACCTGCCTGCCAGTCTGTCAGAGACTACGCCACCCAGATGTCTCAGGGTCGTGACCCCGGCGTGTGTCTCTAGGGACGTCGAGTCGAGTCGTTACCTGACTTGAAGGACAGTTCGTCCGTCTCCTGGCCGTCGTAGTCGTACAGAGCTCTGACCTTCACGCCGCCGATCATCGTACTGCAAGGTCGGCAACGGTGGAAGAAAACAAAGGAGACGGATTACCACCACACACACACACACACACACACACACACCACACACACACCACACACACCACACACACACACACACACACCACACACACCACACACACACCACACACACACACACACACACACACACACACCACACACACCACACACACACACACACCACACACACACACACACACACACAAACACATCAAACACACACCACCACACCACCACACACACACCACACACACCACACACACACACCACACACACACCACACACACCACACACACCACACACACCACACACACCACACGACATGCCTTCACACAACCCTCCACACACACACCGTGCCAACAAGCCATCAGTGCGTTTCAACGGAGATCGATTGTGACTGCAGGCTGCGTCACGCCGGGCATCCGGATATTCCAGTTTTGCGTTTAGCAGTCGATTCCTGACGATACACCGGCCGCAGAATTCTCTCTCTCTCTCGATTCCCCCGTGAACATCCACGCCGTCTCTGAGCGACGACGCGGAACTTGAACTGACTGACTTGTCCTCCTAATTCTCGTCGTTGTTGCCAAATTCGGTTAAAGGTTGGTCCAGTTCAAATACTGTAGAACGGTTGCCATGGCGTCGTCCTTTGCGAGCAATGCTTTGAAATTCTTTGTTCATCGAGAACTAAAACTCTCTCCCTCGAGTCCTGATTGGTCCTCTCCTCTCTCCTCTCCTCTCCTCCCCTCCTCTCTCCTCCCCTCCTCTCTCCTCTCTCCTCTCTTCTCTGACTCTCCTCTCCTCTCTCTCTCCTCTCCTCTCCTCCCTCCTCTCTCCTTCCTCCCTCCTCCCTCCTCTCCTCCCCCCCTCCTCTCCTCCCCCCCCTCCCCTCCTCTCTCCTCCCCTCCCCTCCTCTCTCCTCCCCTCCCCTCCTCTTCCCTCTCCTCCCCTTCTCTCTCCTCTCTGTATGTCTGTCTGTCTCTCGGTCTGTCTGTCTGTCTGTGTGTCTGTCTGTCTCTCCGTCCCCGGAGCCATACCCACCTCTTCTCTAGCGCCGCTTTCTCCACCGGAACCTTCTTCACTTTCTCCTTCTTCTTAGTCTTCGTCTCCGGAGCGCACTCCTGCCACACGGCGACAGGAAGTAGAATGTGAGATCGCTCACACCCGTATGTGTGCGTGGAAGGTCAGAGGTCAGATGTCAGCGGTCAGAGGACAGACAATACAACGTTTAAATTATGTCAGCGGAGAGGGGACAGTGACATGATGGGGGGATGGGGGAACAGAGAGAGAGAGAGAGAGAGAGAGAGAGAGAGAGAGGGGGGAGAGAGAGATAGAGAGAGAGAGAGAGAGAGAGAGAGAGAGAGAGAGAGAGAGAGAGAGAGAGAGAGAGAGAGAGGGGAGAGAGAGAGATCAGAGAGAGAGAGAGAGAGAGAGAGAGAGAGAGAGAGAGAGAGAGAGAGAGAGAGAGAGAGAGAGAGAGAGACATTGACCTGGAACTGGGGCCAGTCGGTGGGCATCCCAGGGCCGTACGTGTTCTTCCACCAGCGGAGGTCCTCCTGGTCGTCGATCGCCATCAGAGTGTTGTGGAGCTCGTTGTACACAGCCTTCACACTGACACACACACACACAGATGCACACACACACCGAGACACACACACACACACACACACCACACACACACACACACACACACCGAGACACACACACACACAGAGCACACACACACACAGACACACACACACACCGAGACACACACACACACGAGACACACACACACACACACACACACACACACAGAGACACACACACACACAGACACACACACACACACACACACACACACACACACACACACACACAGAGACACAGACACACACACACACACACACACACAGAGACACACACACACACACACACACACACACACACACACACACACACACCGAGACCCACACACACACACACAGGTGATGGAGGACAGTCATAAAGCAGGATATACAGGACATTAATGGAGGACACTGAAGACGCACAACGGTCGTAAAAAACAGAGCGAGTCCCCCCCCCCCCCCCATGCCAGGACACGATGTCCCCTCCCTCGCCCCCATCCCGCTCACAGCAGAGTCAGTCAGGGACAGAGACGGACACCTGAGGACACGATGTCCCCTCGCTCGCCCCCCACCAGACTCTCTTGTACCGCTCTGCTGTTCAGGACACTTATTGTGCATAAGGACACGTCGGTGTACTTATCGTGTCGATGTAATCACGTCCATATTATCACAAGGACACGTGTCTCTGTCGTCTCCGTTCACATCACATTACGGAGGACGAGGACATTTTGCATCCGTTTACGTATTCATTTATTCATCGCTTACGACGTCGCTCCTCCATTCATTTTCTATCGTTTGCCAAAATTAATATTTGCGTTGATGGACGTCGTTACAATTTGGAGTGTTGTGATCGGAACGCACACACACACTCGTACACACACACACACACACACACACACACACACACACACACACACACACACACACATGACATGCAACACACACAACACACACAGCACACACACACACACACAACACACACACCACACCACAACACACACACATACACACACATATACATACAGAACACACACACCACACACACACACACAACATCACACACATCACACACACACACACACACACACACACACACACA
>PIJE02003178.1:33959-38959 GCA_002895965.2 Coryphaenoides rupestris | reverse complement strand
AGACAGAGAGAGAGAGAGAGACAGAGAGAGAGAGAGGAGTTGTTCCGCTTGAGAACTCGTCTCTCTCTCTTTCTCTCTCTCTCTCTCTCTCTCTCTCTCTCTTGTCTCTCTCTATGGGGGTCGACCCGCCATGTTAATGAGGGACGGCCTCGTCGCTGAACTGAACTGAGCTCAGACAACATGGCCGACAGATCTCGATGTGATGCTCCCTCCAGGACGCCGTGTTTGGCTCGAGTCTGCCATGGCCAATCATATCGCCGAGGCTAGACTCTAGCAGGGTGCTAGTAGTACACAGTGTGGGAGTGTGTGTGTGTGTGTGTGTTTGGTGGCTGGCTGGCTTAATTGGCCTCACCTGGCCCAGTTAGAGTCTGGGAGGGGGTGGGGCTACAGCCTCACCTGGCCCAGTTAGAGTCTGGGAGGGGGTGGGGCTACAGCCTCACCTGGCCCAGTTAGAGTCTGGGAGGGGGTGGGGCTACAGCCTCACCTGGCCCAGTTAGAGTCTGGGAGGGGGTGGGGCTACAGCCTCACCTGACCCAGTTAGAGCACACAGGTATAGTAAATAGCTCATGGACACTGCGTACCTGATAGTACCTGATAGTACCTGATAGTACCTCATAGTACCTGATAGTACCTGATAGTACCTCATAGTACCTGATAGTACCTGATAGTACCTGATAGTACCTGATAGTACCTCATAGTACCTCATAGTACCTGATAGTACCTGATAGTACCTGATAGTACCTGATAGTACCTCATAGTACCTGATAGTACCTGATAGTACCTGATAGTACCTGGTAGTACCTCATAGTACCTCATAGTACCTCATAGTACCTGATAGTACCTGATAGTACCTGATAGTACCTGATAGTACCTCATAGTACCTCATAGTACCTGATAGTACCTGGTAGTACCTCATAGTACCTCATAGTACCTGATAGTACCTGATAGTACCTCATAGTACCTGATAGTACCTCATAGTACCTGATAGTACCTGGTAGTACCTCATAGTACCTCATAGTACCTCATAGTACCTGATAGTACCTGATAGTACCTGATAGTACCTCATAGTACCTGATAGTACCTCATAGTACCTGATAGTACCTCATAGTACCTGATAGTACCTGATAGTACCTCATAGTACCTGATAGTACCTCATAGTACCTCATAGTACCTGATAGTACCTCATAGTACCTGATAGTACCTGATAGTACCTGATAGTACCTCATAGTACCTGATAGTACCTCATAGTACCTGATAGTACCTGATAGTACCTCATAGTACCTCATAGTACCTGATAGTACCTGATAGTACCTCATAGTACCTGATAGTACCTGATAGTACCTCATAGTACCTCATAGTACCTGATAGTACCTCATAGTACCTGATAGTACCTGATAGTACCTGATAGTACCTCATAGTACCTGATAGTACCTCATAGTACCTGATAGTACCTGATAGTACCTCATAGTACCTCATAGTACCTCACAGTACCTGACACCAGGGCTCTCCCATGTTACACACCAGCAGTAACAGATCCAATGTGAGCGACTATTAGCTCGTCTTGCGCTGCTCCTGCTCGCTGCTCAATAACTTTTCATATCTTCTCATGAAAACTGATTGATGTGTTATTGGGTCCATGATGGCAACAATATGAATATTAACCAATTAGTAATCTGGAAACATAAAGTCTCCCAGAATCATTCCTCCGCCTCGATATACCAAGTTTGATATAAAGAGTTTTTTATTGCCACAGGTAACAAGTACAATGGAATGCTTGCTCCCCATTCACTCCTGCAGTATTCTTCTCAACGTATTCTAAAACTATTAGTAATAGGACCTAATAAGTACAGTAAAACTATTCTTAGAAAGTGACAAGTAAAGCAGCAATACTCTGGCTGTCGGTGGAAAAAAGTGTAATATTCTTATCCTATCATATAATAGTGATTAGTAACTAGTGGATAAGTAGCAGCAACCTGTGATGTCGTCCAACGGCTGCTGATGGAATAACGTCTCGTCAATGTCGTTGCACGGTCGCGATATTGTTCGGATCTTTACTATATTTCACGATGTGGTATTTCTCATCGTGCTGTACAGCGGTGACTCCGGGACGCTCGACGCTTCGTTTTCTTGGCAGACGGCCGCGCACCTTCGGCGAACGCGGCGAGGACGCGAGGACACGAGGACGCGAGGACGCGAGGACGAGCGATGGCTCATCAGCGACAGCGCGCATTCTTAAACGAGCCCCCGTAGCAAAGCGGCGAGCAAACAACACGACAGCGCTTGACGGAACCCGTTCTCCATCCGTCTTTGTCTGACAGGACGCCCGCTCACGGAACGTCACGGAACGTACCGCTTGAACGGCACATTCTCCTCAGCCCTGGCCGTCCTCCAACCGACAAAAAAAGAAGCAAAAATATCCTCAAATGTTTATTTCGACGGCGTAAACGGGGGGGCACCTCTTTCATCATCGAGACACGAAACTCCTTGTGAGCGGCGGGAACTATTTGCTTATCGTGTTAGAAACCACTTACGCTCCCGCCGCCTCGGAGACGTCCGTGATGAAGCCATTACTCAGAAACGCAGGCCGGCCCCCCCGAGGTACTCAGTCAGCGGCTGACTGTGTACCAAAATTTCCACTTCTGGATGGGTTTCGTAGTCTAATCAAATCATTAGTCATTTAACGAATAATAATACAATACGCTGGAAGTATTGTGGCCCCGGCTGGCTGGCATGGGGACTGCTGGGGACAAACCGCGCTGTTACTGGTGCGCGGAGTACTTTGTTAATATTGGTTCGTGACAAGAAGCTGACAAGATGCTTACCAGGTCGGTCTATAAGTCCGTCCGAGTGGACCGGTGATGCATCTAGGCGGACACTCCCACTTGTGATGTCACTGCGTCACGATGACACTTTTGTAAATGGCTAATCACGCTCACACCGGGTGGTAAAGTGTGGGCCCTTTAAATTGGATCTTTTTTTCGAAATTGAATGCAAACGCTGAATGTTGACACACACACACACACACACACACACACACACACACACATACACACACACACACATAAATACACACACACACACACACACACACACACACACACACACACACACACACACACACACACACACACACACACACACACACACATACACACACACACACACACACACACACACATACACACACACACACAACACACACACAC
Source organism: Coryphaenoides rupestris (assembly GCA_002895965.2). Classification (NCBI taxonomy): domain Eukaryota; kingdom Metazoa; phylum Chordata; class Actinopteri; order Gadiformes; family Macrouridae; genus Coryphaenoides; species Coryphaenoides rupestris. The sequence goes on along the minus strand of PIJE02003178.1, from coordinate 35,753 downwards.
ACACACACACACACACACACACACACACACACACACACACACACACACACACACACACACACACACACACACACACACACACACGCCACCAGTGCCACCACGCAGGGCCCCAGTACACCATTACACTACACAGCTCGCTGAACTTCAATTCAAGTCAATCTAACTTTATTGTCCCGCGGAGTCTGTTTTGGACCGGAGCTCCGGCTGCAGTTAAAACAACACATCCGGCGACGAGACGTTCTCTCGTTACCGTAATTAAACTCACACACACACACACAAATACACACGAGGAGGCCGGGAGTTTGAGAGATTCAGGGGCCGACTTGTTTTCATTCCTTTTCTCGTGCGTCGTGTAATCTTCCTGTTTAACGCGGCGTCGCCAGGAGGGTCGACTGAAAAGCGATAAACAGACTCGGCTCCGTCTCCGGCTCCCCGCACTCGGAAAATGCACATTGCAACCTGTGCAGTTTCGTGGTTATTTGGAGGAATTTCATTCATCATTTTTGTGTGATTATGGATAAATCAATCTATTTTGAAAAACGGCTTCAGGGGGCCGGATTGGATCGGCTCGCAGGCCCCGCGTCCGCCCCCCTGCGCCGCATGTTTGACACCCCTGATTTAAGCAGTGAACATCGAGGTATAATGCACATTGTAAAGGAGGAACGTCGTAAACCGTCGCACCTTCTTGAGGCGCTTGGCCCAGGGCTTCTGGGCGCGCGCGAAGCCCGTGCCGAAGTCCTGCGACTCCTTGAAGCCGCCGAAGAACTTCTTGTGGAAGCTGTCCTTCTGCCAGCTGCGCACGCGGTCGCCGTCCTCCGCCACCAGGGAGCGGCAGATGGACGAGTGGAAGGAGGCGAGCCGGTCGGCCGAGGACAGGAAGCACTTCCAGGCCTTCAGCAGCGAGCCGTAGAGCGGGCCTGGCGGACACACACACACACACGCACACGCGCGCACACACGCAGACACACGCACGCGCGCACACACACACACACACCACGCAGTGAGAGAGTGTGTGTGTCGGTCGTCGTGGATCTCTGTGTTTGGATGAAGACGCGGAGGACCATGTCTATTGGGACGACTCTGACGACAGCGTGAACCGCCGTGCATCGTGGGAAATAGTGTGGGAATAATAAGCGTGCATCGGTGGTGCACTTCTTTCACAGTGCATTATGGGTATTAAGTAGTGCACTAGTACACTATAATAATAATAAGAAGAAGAAGAAGAAGAATTAAAACACACATTAAACTAAAACTAAAAGCCATGGAAAAATACACACATTGTAAAACAAAAAAGGGATTAGAAGGCAACTTTAAAAGACGAAATCCTTCTCTAAAGGGAAGCAGATTTGTTCACTTTATACACGACTACATAGGGTGCACACCAGCACACCAGCGGACCAGCTTCCAACAGAACACAGCCCAGGAGATAAACAACCAGAGACTCTCGGTGATCATCCAACCAGGCGACGGGATCCCTGCAGGGCTTCGCATTCATTTAATCGCCCGATCAATTTGTTTGTCTCTTTAAAATACTGAACAATTTAATTGTGAGCATAATAACGGGTGGGTGGCCAAAGGGATCTATATCTCTCTCTGTGCGCTGTTAGTATTATTATTATTATTATCATCTGGGTGACCTGAGGGGAGCGAGAGATATTTTAATGCTCATTAATCGACTCCCCACGGACCGGCGGTGCGAGACCAAGGGGCCTGTTGAAGGGTTAGCGGGGTGAGCAGCCGCGGTTGTCAATGGATTATTTAATTAGGTTTAGCTTTCATATTAATGTAACCCCC
>PIJE02003178.1:24665-27165 GCA_002895965.2 Coryphaenoides rupestris | reverse complement strand
CTCAAAATGGGACACAACACCAACACACACACACACACACACACAACACAACACATAAGCGGTGTTGTGATGATGTGTTGAAAGTGGGGGGCTTGCTTCACAAGTCCAGGGGGGGCCGAGGACTGGAGCATCCCCTCTGAGATTCTGCAGCGTAATCAATTTCAGCCACGCAGAGAGACAGAGAGAGAGAGAGAGAGAGACAGAGAGAGAGAGAGACAGAGAGAGAGAGAGACAGAGAGAGAGAGACAGAGAGAGAGAGAGAGAGAGACAGAGACAGAGAACAGAGAGAGAGAGAGAGGACAGAGACAGAGAGAGAGACAGAGAACAGAGAGAGCAGAGAGAGAGAGAGAGAGAGACAGAGAAGGAGACACAGAGGAGAGAGAGAGACAGAGAGAGAGAGACAGAGAGAGAGAACAGAAGACAGAGAGAGAGAGAGACAGAGAGAGAGAGACAGAGAGAGAGAGAGAGAGAGAGAGAGAGAGAGAGAGAGACAGAGAGAGAGAGAGACAGAGAGGGGCCCCCGGGGCCAGATTGATATTATCCAGCAGTCGACAGCCCAACGACAGAGGTGGGAGAGCTAAAAACCTGGGGGCCGCCACGAGCAGGCAGACAGACAGACAGACAGACAGACAGGCAGACAGGCAGACAGACAGGCAGACAGGCAGGCAGACAGTCAGACCGCAGCAGCAGCAGCAGCAGAGCGCCGAAGTGGTCGTTTTCCTCCAAAATATAGGATGGAGGATAAATGTTTGCATTGAGGCGCAACACATGCGGCGGTGCTCAGAACAACAGTTGTCACCACAGTTTACCTTCCCCAGTTACTGGGACAGCGCCGCCATCAACCCACCGCCGGCCATATGGTCGTCTAGACGTTCAGATGGTTTCCTCAGGATATAAAAGCACGTCTAACTCCATTGGACACGGTGGTAACGTGTAACTTAAGGCCACGTCGTGATGTTTTGCGCGGTACAGAGAATATGAGTTACAGTAAGTAAGACACACTCTGGTCGGGAGAGTACTGGACATACGATACGATTGTTCATTTACAATCGACACTTGTATTGCGTTACACCTGAAAAAGTATGTACAGTATGAATCGGAAACGGAAGACGGAGACGGAGAACATAACCGAGAAGTCGGGACGTTAGGCGCACATTTCCGCGTGCGAAGGTGTCGTCGGAGAAGTCGGTCGGAGGGTTTTATGTAGAAGAGCCAAATATTTGCGTTTGTACTTTGTCCTCTCACCGTCTCAACCGTCCGCCTCGTGTTTACTTTCAAGTAATTTGATGTCTTTTGTCCTCCGGAAAAAAATGCAGATTCATAATTCATTAACCGAGCGCGCGTTGTATTAATAAACAGGTTCGTTGAGAGTACGTTTATAGACGGCTGGCCTACATAGCCACGGATAAACACGTACTGTACGTTATATCTTCATTTACATTCACGTTTTCATGCCTCGACTACTAAGCTACAGTCGTTAGAAAGTAGAAAGGCGTGTCCTTAAAGAAACAAGTGTTGACAGTAAGTTCTGCCAGATTAACGATGACTCAACTTAAGCCTATAGGCAACATTTTTACATACGAGCCACTTTGGAACACTTCAGCACATGTGGACGGACTCAAACCGGAGTCACGGACTCCCGATCCTGTAATGATCTCCCCAGAAGTCTGAACTTAAACGTAATTGGGGATCCCCGGCGCCCGGCTACTCTGTGTAACTCGAGGAATACTAAAGTGTGTATAATTAGCATGTTTCCTTTAAACATCACTAGACGGGCGTGCGACCTTGTACTCCGGGCAGAGAGAGAGAGATAAGCCGACGAAGCAACGGCGCTGTTGTGTTTGCTCGGACCGCAATGTCATCGTGTCTTCGTGAGGCCGATGACGGCTATAGAAGCTCTGGAATCTATCTCCGGTAATCTGGGAGACAGAGAGACATCGTGTGTACATAAACACACACGCACGCACACACAACGCACACAACACACACACACGTTCAGCACCAACACACATCACACACACCGACCACCACACTGCACACCACCACACACACTCAGCATCGCACACACCACACACACACACACTCACACACACGCTTACGCTTTACTTACCATCCAGAAACTCCGGCTGTTAACATCTTCGGGGCCATTCTCAGACGGAAACGCCGACATCTTCCTCACTAGTGGGAGATGAAGGTGAATGTGGTCAAAAAACATAACATAACAACAAGCTGTTTCCTTTTATTCTACACTATGTGTAAAGTCTATATGTGTTTGTGCACAAAACCGTGCAAATGAAACTGGATTGCATTGACCGAGAGCTTCCTTAATACAGCTGTGGTAATGCATGTACACAGAGCTTCTAAATACAGTGTGGTAATGCAGTTACAACAGAGCATCTAATACAGTGTGGGATAATGCAGTAAACAGACGCCTTCTATACAGTGTGGTAATGCAGTACACAGAGCCATCTTAATACAGTGTGGTAATGCAGTACACAGA
>PIJE02003178.1:9665-19665 GCA_002895965.2 Coryphaenoides rupestris | reverse complement strand
GATTGTAAAGTTATTCACAAAGTCAAGTCACTTTCTTTCATGTTTTTTTAACTCATTCGTATTAATATAGTATTTATAAAAATGGTATTAATACAAAATGAGCACCAACACACAGGTCACACCTCAGGTCAGTGGAGTACAGTAGGTGTGAAATTGACACACACTAAAAAAATATATAAATTTAAAAAATATAGATTTGCTCATCAAAAACTAAAAACAGAGCATGGATCATGTGTAGTAATCATGCGATAATTGATCCATGTATCGTGTTTTATCACAAACTAAATCCTAAATGAACACATTTGTATTTTCAGACAGGCATGTGGCTAGGCTACTATCCGACTGTGTGTGTGTGGGTGGGGGGAGGGGTCCTTCACGGGAGTCCTATATAAGGTCGCTTGGCGCCGTTCTGTAGTCTTCTCCTCGGCGTCTCCATCCTGGAACGTCTACATGTCTGTAAGTGTCTCGTCTACAAGGCGCAAAAAGTCGCTCCTTAGTTCGTTTTGCGTCGTCTTCACTTCAATAATACGATGCCACGCATTTTAGAAGAGTATTTATATATATGTATGTAAGAGTATTTTTGCGCTATTCGGCTGCTTTTATGAGGAAGTGTGGCGTCTTGAGTCACAGCCTCACCTTCTTACCGTAATGTACCGCGTGGGCCCGACTAACCAGCCTTTCTTTTGTCGATTATTACTTTTTCAATTATTACTTACAATTTTACATTTTAATTATTTAAATGCATGGTAACTAAATGCTTAATCCCCAGTGATGTCTTTGCAGTGGGTGCTGATTTATTACCGTAATGTACCGCGTGGCAGCGCCCTAACCCGACTAACCAGCTTTTCTTTTGTCCTGCAGGGAGTGGAACTCCTCCCCACAAGAAGCCTGATTATTAGGTAACAATTTTACATTTTAACTATTTAAATGCATTGCAACCAAATGCTTGATTCCTAGTGATGTCTTTGCACTGGGCTCTGATCTATTAGTGGGGACAGCGTGCCTCTCTGGACCTGACAATCCAGAGACTGACGGGAATGGTGGCGATTCGCCTGCCGTAATGTACCACATAGCAGCGCAGTATTAACCTAAAATCTGCTTTCTCTTTGTCCTGCAGGAAGTGAAAACTGCCCCCCCCCCCCTCAAGAAGCATGGTCTTCAGGTCAGTAGTGGTCCACATCTTGCTTTTAAGGGCGTAGTATTGTCTGCTGAATGTTAATTTCCTATGTGATGTCTTTGCACTGGGCTCGGATTATATGAGGACAATGTGCGCCTTGCCCCTGACAAGGCAAGGCCTGATGGGAAATTACTTCCTGAATGTCAGGATGGTTTTTTATATGCAAAGTTTTTCTGATGCATGTAAATTTTGATCTTTGCAGATGCTGGACCAGTCTCAATTGCGCCATCTAGTGACTACACGGTAAAGGTGCCTCCAAGGAATACTGTCTGTGCTCATTTAGTTTGTTTGTAAATGTGCAACGTTGCTCTAAATAAAATCTTAATTCTGTACTTGTCTTGAATTCCTTTGACTGGCATGGTTGTGGTTTTTATTTTTTTGCATTTGGTTTTAACTCTTGAATCTAGAAATGTCTGCAGCCCACATCTTGTAATGGACAGGGATGCAAATTACTTTAATTTGGGATTAATCTAGTTATTAGTTTAGGGGAGATGGTTCTAAACTGTACTAGTGTAACAATGTTGGGAGGCTTAAAAGCACTCGGCCCCTCCCTGTGTTCTCATGCATTTGAAGCGTGGCTGTTTATGGAAAGATTGGCAGCGCTGACGTGCGGCTGACTAATGCTAGTTGGCCATAGGGCTGGAAATTAAATTGCACTCTCCTGAGGGTGGGTTTAGTCTGGGGTAATTCTTAGGACTAGTACTTCAGGCAAGGTTTTAACTGCTTAAGGAGTCTAGAAGTGACGTGACTGATTGTTGGCTATAGCTCTAGGATGTGTGGCCAAGAACAGGCTAGAGATGTGTGTGCTTGTAAATTATTGACTTAAACTTGATGACTCTTGGGTCAGCCCAGCCTTCAGATGGGGATTGCAGACAAGCCTAAAGTCATGAGAAGAGAATTCACAACAGGGCTTGTTTTTAAATAAACTTATCCAAAAGTTTGAGGAATTAAACTGCATGAACTAAAAATATAAACTTGGTGCTCCATGTCAATTTAAGACTACTTTTTCACATGGGCAGAACATTCTTTTAAACGGTGCTTGCATTTAGTTCCTATACATTTATGAAATACAATACATTTAAAACATGAGTCACTTGGAACAAATGAATAACGAGCATTCATTTATAACCTAGTCTTGTGGAGTTTGGAACGGGTCAATTAAGGTACACTGAATGGGCGCCCGTTGTCTAATATCATCATTAGATGGATTCTCAACCATTATGCACAAGTCATTGTTTTGTGTACCTCAACAAACGCCTTTGGCTGGAACTACTATGCCAGGGATGCCACTAGATGACTAATGGCGCCTGAGGTTTAGCTAAATTATAACTTAGCATTGAGTCATGGTGAACACGGCGGTTGGACCGCTCTTCATGCTAATTGGTGACATTGCGAACTCGGGCGTGTTAAGATGAGAGCTTCTGCTGCGGTCATTGAAGTGGGGAACACGTGGTCAGAAGATACCCAGTTCTTACGCAAAATGTTTTGTTCTTTGTTAAATGCATTATACTAATAGACTATCGGTCGAGTCATACATGGTTTCAGTGGCATTGAACAGAGACACCGATCACAACTTGTTTCTTCATCTTTATTATAATTCTAACAATTTAATCTCTTAAAACATTTGAAATTTATGTTTATATGAATGTGCGCATATGTATATCACATATACATATATTCTGTAATACCTTTTTATCAGCTCGTATCTTTAAAAGACCTCTTAAAAGAAATGAAAATGCCTCTCTATACAGTGAGACCGAACTGTGGATCTGGAACTCTCTGGAACCGTCTCTGTTTTCATACCAGTTACTGGAGTTGTGAGGACAGCGGTACAAAACAAAAACAGGACGTTGTCATTTCTTCCCTCCGCGTCCAAAACAAACTGAGGATTTATATATAGAACGCTATGGTTTTTTTTATTTCCTCACTTGGGGGAAAGGCCCTACATCCTGGCACTATGCTAACTAAAAAAAAAAATGTCTCTATGTTTGATCTAAGAAGTCTCCAGTGCAACACATTTCACTCTGTTAAGTTAAGTTAACCTCTCAGGACGCAAAGCTGTGTTGCCTGAGAACACACTGATGATTGTGACAAGCGACGGGACTCACGCACAAAGTTATTAATGCGCCGCGGACAGTTGTTAATAAAGTTGTGCGTACGAGCGTTACGGGCTTATATCCGCAACGCAACGACAGAGAGATGCTGACCAGCGGATGTACGGGGGGGTGTGGTTGGGGGGCGGAGCCAACAAAACGCAGGTCAAACTGTATAGAAGGCAGAGCAGTTAAATAACAAACACATTGAACCATTTTCATGTCAAACATTTGGAAGACAGAGATTCTGTAGAACTTTTGAGACATTTTTCACATCTTAAAACCATAATTAGGATGACCATTACTTTCATCGTCCTTATTGCTATCCGACTTGCATTCAAATTGTATCTCCCCTACGACCACGACGACTACTACTACTAGTACTACTACTACTACTACTACTACTACTACCGGCCCCGTTGAAGCCACAGAAAAATAGATATACCTGTGATATATAATCTCTGATCCTTGATCAATGGCTTTGTGAGTTACGCGCACGCGACGCAAAACGGATGTAGAAACAAGATGGCCGCCCGCCTCGAAGGGTCCCCCTCCGCTCCGCCTCCACCCACTCCACCTCCACCTCCACCTCCCTGGGCTACTGCCCGGGTATAAAACACATCTGGCGCGCACACACGCACACACACCACGCACACACACACACACACACACGCCATACACACACACACGCGTGGCAGGAGGACTCCACAGGCAAGCATGAGAGGTGAGGTGTTGTTTTAAGGTAGCCAGGTCATGAGAGAGCCCTTATATTTTGATCTCACACACTGAGAGGAAAGCCGGACTTTGGGAGACTGCGTTTTTACTGGGAGAATGGGAATGGCGGGAAACACGAAACAAGCAATGTGGTGATGGGGAGTGTGTGTAGGGGGGGGGGGGGGGGGGGGGGGGGGGGAGGGGCTTAGATATTCAGCATAATGAAAAAATCTATGCAATGAGTTGTGGCAGTGTGTGTGGTGTGTGTGTTTGGTGCTAGGCGTAATCATGAGCCCCACTCCTACCCCCCCAGACTCTAACTGGCCAGGTGCAGGCTGCTAGCCCCACCGACTCCAGACTCTAACTGGGCCAGGGAGGCTGCAGTCCCACCCACCGCCCAGACTCTAACTGGGCCAAGGAGGCTGCAGTCCCCACCGACTCCAGACTCTACACTGGGTCAGGTGATAGCGTCCAGTCCCACCCACCTCCCCCCCCAGACTCTATACGGGCAAGTGAGCTGCAGTCCCACCCACCCACCCCCCAGACTCTTAACTGGGCCAAGTGAGGCTGCAGTCCCACCCACTGACTCCAGACTCTAACTGCGGCCAGGGTGGAGGCTGCAGTCCCACCCACCCCCCCCCCCACCCCCCCCCCCAGACTCCTAACTGGGCCAGGTGAGGCTAATTAAGTCAGCCACCAAACACACACACACACACACCACACTCCCCACAGGAGTCTAATTGATCTCATTTCCAAACGTCTAATGAACACGTGACGGGTAACGGGGTATGAACATATACCGTCGGCGTCTCGGTGAAGCGCGGCGGGACGCTGAGTCGTTCACAATAACAGTTGCTACATGTGCACCGTCTGCATATCTCATGTGAACGTAAACTGTGCGTGGAATTCGTTTCACGGCTGTTCTCCGTCCTCCCTAAACGTCTCGACCTTCTATTCACAGTTTTCTTTTTCCTTTCCCCCCGCCCGCCCCCGCCCCGTCCCTCTGTCTTGCTCATTTTAACGACTTCTACATGTGTTAAAGCATTGTCGGCGCTATAAGCACAGAGGAACACAGGAAGTATAGCAGTATTAACAGGAAGTGGAGCAAACATGTCGCGTTCGCGTGAACGCGCACGACCCCTGGGCCCCCCTCGTGCCACGGCGTCGCGGGGGTCGGGGGGTCGAAAGGACAGCGTATCTTTGAAAAATAATAGAAATAAATCAAAATCAAAATCATTAGACTCCCCGTTTCACACCATTCGCCGCTCTGTGTTTGTACGCCACACTGTCGAGGCGCGATTAATACTCGGAAACACTCACTCTTGTCGTGCCCCTTCACCTGCAAGTGTCTGCCTGAGCACACACACACACACGCGCGCACGCACCACACACACACACACACACCTTCGGAAGAAGCAATAGTAACAGTAAGGACGATGCGAGTAATGTTAAAATAGTAAACAATTAATCTCTTTATATCAATATCAGTATTCCAGACCCATTTAAATTTTTAAAAAGTGTTGTTAAGAACATAGTTATTTAAAACGATAGAAGTGTTTCTGTATATCTCTCTCTCTCTCTCTCTCTCTCTCTCTTGCTCTCTCAGTCTCTGTCTCTGTCGCCCGTCCATGGGGGCGAGTTTCGCTTGCTCCCTTCTGTCTGTAAAGAGAGAGAGAGAGAGAGAGAGAGAGAGAGAGAGACGGTGTGTTCTGGAAGGGGGGCGGGGCGTGGAGGAGGGATTTTGGGCCGGGAAAGAAGAGAAGAAAATGGCAGTTTTTCTCTTTCGGTCCTCCCGGGCCTTGTCAGTGTCTCAGTGTCTCAGTGTCTCAGTTCTCGGCGCTCCCCCTCTCGGCAAACAGTTGGTGGTAACAGCGATGCGGAGCCTTTAACTGGAGAGAAAGTCTTGCTTTAGTCTTTTAGTTAAGCACTCTCTCTCTCTCTCTCTCTCTCTCTCTCTCCCCAATTCGGCGTCTTAACTCATGTATTCAGCGATCGCCTCAGTAAACACTTTAAATCACACCCGTCTTTCTTTGATTCAAACATATAGTGTCTATATATATATATATATAGATTTTTTTTCTTTGTATATATTTATAGATGTATGTATAAGGTGTTCCATAATTTCTAAATCAAACATAGGTAAGAGTGTGTGCCTGTGTGTGTGTGTGTGTGTGTGTGTGTGTGTGTGTGTGTGTGTGTGTGTGTGATTGTGTCTTGTTGGTTGTGTGTGTGTGTGTGTGTGTGTGTGTGTGTGTGTGTGTGTGTGTGTGTGTGTGTGTGTGTGTGTGTGTGTGTGTGTGTGTGTGTGTGTGTGTGTATTGTGTCTAAATTATTTTATGTTCATGGTCTGGGCACTTATATTTTTGCTACAAATCTGTAATACAGTGACCAGTCTGTATAGGTGTCCTTATAAGACTTAAAGAGCTGTAGAGAAATACATGGAGTCCAGTCAACGAGGGGGGGGGGGGGGGTTGCGGGGGCGGGGGGGGGCGTTCACAGGTAGGGCCCCGCCCCCTGACCCCTAGCCCCACCCCTGGCCCCACCCCCAGCCCCTGTCCCTGTCCGTCGTGAGGTAAAAAGAGACAACCAATCGCAGACCCACGCATACAAGTGACACTCCACTCCGCTCCACTCCGCTCCACTCCGCTCCACTCCGCTCCACTCCGCTCCACCGGAACCCAATCGCGGGACAGACGGCGTTCTGTTCTCTCGTGGATTTCGCGCGTCTCCTCGTGGTCGGTCGCGGTGTCGGGTCCCGACGTGTCTCTCGCCGGGATTAAAAAGAAGTCGCAGCAAAAGCAGCGCACGCACACACACACACACACACACACACACACACACACACACACACACACACACACACACACACACACACACACACACACACACACACACACACTGTTGCCATGGGCTGCACTCACTGGCGGGCAGGGCCTCAAAACCTGAACAGAGACAGACGCCGCTCACAGAACCTGACAGTCCAGGAGAGAAGGGGTGAGGGGTGAGGGGTGAGGTGTGAGGGGCGAGGCCGAGGGTGAGGATGGGGCTCTTCTCCGTTGCCGGGGGCGACGCACATCGACGACGTTGCTGAGACAGTGGCGGCCTTCTGATTGTTGCTTTGCTCGTTAAGTATTTGGCTGTGTTTTTGCGAGCTTAGCGTTAAAGAGTTTAGCTAGCTTGTACTATTCTGCACTGTAGATGGGGGGGGGGCGGGGGGTTAGGAGTTGTCTTGGCTTGTTTGCATGTGTGTGTGTGTGTGCGTGTGTGTGTGCGTGCGTGTGTGTGTGTGCGCGTGTGTGTGTGCATTTGTTGCGTGTGTTTACCTTTGGGCGAGCACCTACTGTCTTCTGTTACCCTACGATTCTCCTCCTCATTATACTTATGAATCTATATGGTGACTTCCAGCCCTGCACAGCCCAGGGTCACCTCCACCTCCACCACCACCACCACCACCCAAACCCCTGTGACTCCTCCGCCATCCTCCGGCCTCCGCCCTCCGCCTCCACCTTCATCCACCACCCCGTTGTCCCTGTATGTGTCTCTCCGGGCCGTGGGTCCTTTAGCCCAGGCTCCCGTCCTCTCTCCTCCGGTCCGCGCGGCTGTCCCGGGGTGAGAGGACAGACATGGGGAACGGACTACTGGACATCCTGCATGTGGACAGAGAAGGACGGACGGACACACACACACACACACACACACACACACACACAGTGATTGAGGTTTGGTGTGTTTCTGTGGGACGGGCCCACGACTTATTCTTATTATTATTATAGGATGACGTGACACATCGCTTGTTAAAGTGTGAGTGAACCCTGGGTGTTTCCCGCTTGAACTTTAAAGGAGACACGTTATACCGCCAGGTGTGAGCGTGATCAGTCCTTCCGAGCGGTCTCAGAATCTCTGGTTTATGACATCACAAGTGGGAGTGTCTCCACCTCCACCTCTGGATGGACGCTCCCACTTGTGACGTCAAAAACTGGAGATTCTGAAACCGCTGAAAATGTTCGAATCACGCTCACACCTGGCGGCATAATAGGTGTCCTTTAAAATGCTATAAGGTGAGAGAAACAAATGTGTTCCAGGCTCCAGGAACATGTTCCAGACTCCAGGTTCCAGGAGAGAGAGTCTTGTTACCCCTCATGCTAAATTTAAGAGCTTAGTGCCGCACACCGACACCACGACCGGTGTGGTACTCTAAGTGTCACAATATTCATATGCCGCCAAAATCACAGTATTATGTATTGTGTATAGTATGCTCAGCGATATATAAAAACACAATTCTGGGTTCACTGACACCTGAACGAAGCGGGATGGAATGCTTAAATGCTTTAAGAAGGAAAATCCAATTACTGTCGAGGGCTGTACATGTCTCTCCGCCTCTCGTACCTGTCCACCACCCGACGCAGCGCCCGCTCGATGTTCATGCGGTGACCCACGCGCGTCACGCCCAGGTCCAGGTAGTCCTCCTTGGTGAGCGACGGCAGGTGCGTGCCGTCGATCTCGTTGTCCAGGAAGCGGTCGCGGTGCTCGGCCAGGTTCAGGTAGGCCAGCCAGTCGGCCACGTCGTACTTGGTCCAGTAGGGAAGCGGTTTGGCGGCGAAGGGCTTGGCGGGCGGCGGCGGCGGGGGCAGGTGCGGGTAGCTCAGGCAGGTGGGCGGCGGGCACGGGTGCATCGGCGGCGAGGACGTCCCCGACAGGAAGTGCGTCGGCGAGAGCGAGCGCGACACCACCAGCGTGGAGTTGGGCGGCAGCGGCGGCGCGCCGGACGGGGCGAAGAGCGGCGGCGGCGACGGCGAGAAGTAGGGGTCGCCCAGCGGGTTGCCGGGCGACGGCGGCGTGACGGCGCCGCTCCGCAGGTCGTACAGGGCGCTGTAGAGCGGCGTGGTGGGCAGCAGCGGCAGGGAGGAGGGCCGCGGCGGGCCCGCGCCCACCTTGGGCCGCTCCGACGGCGAGATGAGAGGGCTGGGGGCGCGGCGTCGCTGCTGGAGGATGTGCGAGTCGGCCTTCCGCGACTCCCGGCTCGGGATGAACTGGAACTCCAGGGCTTTGGTCCGGTACACGGGTCTGTGTTTGGGGGAGGTGGGGTACGGAGCGTAGGTGGTGGGCGACAGCGGCGAGTGCGAGCGCGGCGGCTGTGAGGCGACGACGGCCGCCGGCGGCTGGGGCGAGGTGGAGCGCACCCAGTTCTGGTACTGGGAGGAGGGCGTGGGCGACGGGGACAGCGCCGGCTGGGACAGGGAGATGGGGGAGGGGGACAGCGAGTGGGCCGAGGGCGGGCTCAGCGCCGAGGCAGAGTCCTCTGAGAACCTGAGGATGACCAGAAAACAACCAGAGAGTTGATGAGCACATTCAGACACAGGCGAGATGAAAGGGAGCCATTTTCTTAAAGGGTTTTGAATGGATGGACCAATTGGTTGAATCTAAATATTGTGGTAGTGGCGGCTCGTCAATAGGGGGCACTGGAGCACCGCCCAATCGACCACAGCTAGAGAAGAAGTCTTCCTAAACACCTTACATAAATTAATTAAATATATAAACTATAAACATTTACTTGTACAATGCACCAGCGTGATAGTTCCAAATTGTTTTCCGTTTATTTTTGTGTGAAGACGATACGTACGTCGGCTACTTCCTGGTTGAGGGGCATCGGCCAAATGAGTGTCTATGGGAGTCAGTAATTACGCGTACAGTATATGTGTGTGCGCACCGGATCTACTTTCCTCCGCCGCCCAGCCTTCCCGGGGGCAGGGCAGTGCCGCGGCTCTAAGACCCTCCCCCTGTAGCGGCCCGCGCTGTGTCACGCTGACAGCTCCGCCCCCCCCCCCTGAACACCTGACCCCAACGGCGGGTTATTTTAAAGGCCGCTGACCCACCGGGTGCCCATAACCGACGCACCGCTGAATCGCCAACTGCTTGGAGCCTCCCGTGGCTCGTGTTGGGGGGCTACTTTTAGTCCGGCTAATCCATATTTATTTGCTGCGATCACATGTTTTTTAATCGGCCACGTAATGAACTC